>JAOVVA010000034.1:6955551-6968655 GCA_028565275.1 Leiocassis micropogon
CAGGAGCTGAGATATAAAGACTCTGGAAAACATGCCCCGCTAGCTACACACACACACACACACACACACACAGTTCCATCTGTCAAAGTGCCCTCGCTTTCTCCCAGTCCCCACACACAGATGGCTTTTTGCTTTTTCCCCTCCTGAATAAAGGGGGTCTTCAAAACACACTTTGGCAACATTCGCTGCTCAGTTTCCTCTCTATAACTCTTGGGTCTACTTGTAGTGCATATAAGATCATATGCAGGACACCTTCTAAAGGTGGAAATCATGCCTGTGGCAGTCAAAAAAGTGGGCCATGGCTGAGTCTCCTGGCACGGTGTCACACACATCAGTAGGAATACAGATCTAGGATCAGATCTTGTCAGGCAGTGTAACTGTACCCAGTAGGCTATAAAAGGAAAGAAAGGATCCCACATCTGCATTTTTACTTTGCAAATGTCCTGGAATACAGACTGTGATATAAGTTATAACATCTTTATTGGTTCTGCCACTTTCCTCATCCCGAATGGTCAGAATTTATCTAATCTAATATCCTATATGTGTGTGTGTGTGTGTGTGTGTGTGTGTGTGTGTGTGTGTGTGTGTGCGTGTGTGTACATACACTGTATACATATTAGGCACTTATTAGGACCTCTGTGTCATAGGAGATTTGCATCTGGAAATACATCAAAGCTAATCATTCAAAGTTTGCATGAGAGAGGAAAAAAGGAGACCTACAGCAGACGGAGAGAGCGAAGACCTGCGAAAGCAAGTGTCGGAATGCAGCGAAGTGCATTGTAACTCAGGATTCTGTTTTGATAGAAAAGACAGCATCAGATTAGCCTGGATCTGTAATACTCCCAGTACAAGAAAGTCTCAAAAATTTAAACTTGACACAAATTGTCTTTTTAAGCAATAAAGTGATGGCTTGTGAATGGTGAAAACGTACAAGGTGGTGAGCTGACTCATGTTTGCGAAGGAGGAGTTTGTCAAAGTGTTGATTTTGTTGTTGCTCAGGTCACTAAAAAAACACACACACACAAGACCACAACACACTTCACTTCACCGTTAGTCTTAAATATCACCCACTTACTACATTTTTTAAAAAAATGACAGACGAGTGGACGAAGCATGCGAAACACTTACACCAGTTGCAGATACTTGAAGGTGGAGAGCTCCTTTGGCACGGCGCTAAACTGGTTGCCGTCCAGGTACCTGCGGAGAAAGGCAGTCACGGTTAAATGCTACTTCTCTTCCCATATCGTCAGTGAGAAAATATCTCTCTCCCAGAACAAAAGACTCTCAGAGAGTTGTCACCCGCGGCGTGTTATAAGAGGCCGCCTTTTTGGCAACTGGTGCTTGGCCCGGACTTTAGGAGAAACAGTTGGGGTGTGTATATTTAATGATAATGACAATAATAACTTTATTCATATGGAATATTTAGCACTACTTAAAGTGGGATGAACACCAAAATCCAAAGCGTATTGTCCTTTGTGTCAATTTGACAAAAGGTAGCTCTTCTGTTGGATCGGATTACGCGAGCCAGCCTTCAGTCCCCACATGCAGCAATGAGCTTTGGCCACCATGACCCTGTCGCAAGTTCACCGGTTTTCCAAATTCTGAAGGCTAGACGACTGAGTCAGAGCAACTCCAAAACTGCAGCTCTTGTGGGATGTTCCGGGTCTGCAGTGGTCAGCGCCTACCAAAAGTGGTCCAAGGAAGGAAAAGCGGTGAACTGGCGACAGGGTCATGGGCAGCCAGAGCTCATTGCTGCACGTTGGGACTGAAGGCTGGCTCGTGTAGTCCGATCCAATGGAAGAGCTACCTTTTGTCAAATTGACACAAAGGACAATTCGTTTTGGATAGAATGGTGTCAGAAGACACAGGTCATTATTGTTTTGGGGACTTGATATTAGACGGGTGGTCAGAATGTTAAGGCTGATTGGCGTGTATGAACATTATTTATAGCTTGTGTGTTCAGCATTGTACTGTACATGTTTGTCTGAATGATTGATGACTGCATACTTTCAGCCTCATTTGTTTGTGGAATGTTTCAGTCTCTGTTTCTCACTCTTTTTCTCTTTGGATCCTGCGCCCCATTGTGACCCTCCTGCTGCCCCACATTATTTTTCTAGGCCACACACCCCAATAAAGCAAAAGGATGTGTCACATGGGGAGGTTCAGAGGTGGGGTTCAGTGAAATCGGTGAAATCTGTCACATATTATTGTCCATGATAGGCAATGTGAAAAAAAAAAAAAATGATGCACAGTGTGTTCTGTTTTGCCTAATTACTGTGGTTAAGAAGCAGAAAGATGAAAGGAGGACACACCTGGAACATACGCCCTTACCGTCAGCGAGAGCATCTGTATTTGGAAATGACAGGATGGTTTGGAAAAGAGTGCAAAGTTTTCTGGGCAAACTAGGGGAAAGCAGATTGTCACCTTACAACTATCCTAAGGTTCCATCACTCCTACTCATCATCATGTAATTTTGCCTTCGGATGTTTTTTTCTTGCTCTGGAGTTATGGAGTTGTGCATATTGCCTGTCCAATTTGGCCCTGAGCACCTGAATGACATCAGCCCTAGTTTCACAAGCTCTTGGGAGAAACACTCAGAGGAATGCGCTTATTTATTTTTCTCTTGGCCTCGTGTTTATAGCAAAACCCTCCGCCTCAGGCTGCAGAAGTAGAGGAAGTACAGAAAAGAAACATACACTTCACTATGAAAATTCACCATGAAAGCAATGTGTTTCAGATATCGATACGTTTAACCGCTCATGTGCGTGTGCGAAAAACTTGTAGTTGTAGCTGCACTTCAGTTCAATATGAGCTTTGGCTCACTTTGTAACAATACAGAAAAATGAGCATATGTTTACGATTGAGTATCATGTGAAAAATAATGCTGGTCCTTGATGTTCCCAGCACCACACTTACAGCTCGGTAACATTACGTGGGATGCCCTTAGGGAGGGCATGAAGGTGCTTGTTGCTACAGCGGACCACTGTCTCCAGGCAAGTACACTCGCTCGGGCACTGTGGACGTGGCAGGCAGCTGACATCCTCTTGGCCTGTGGCATGGAACGCACCGTGGTCAGTAAATACAGAGAATTGAACAGTGACAGGAGAAAAAAATGAAGATACAGAAGTACTCAAAAACATGCTCAGTTAAGGGCGTAAAACAAAGCAATAACATTATCTGTATCTGTATCTGTTTAGAGCAACAAATTTGCAAATCTGTTAATGCAAGGTTTTTGTTTTTTTTTTTAATCCAGAGAAGTAATGAGTACATATAGTAGAGTCAGACTCCTTCTGCCTCATTTAACACACCTGATTTCCAGTAACTCATCAGCGAATTATCAAGGGTGAATTTAGCAAGGAAGCCAGAGAAAAACACAAATCTCTCTGGAGCTAATTTTGACACTCCTGTTCTAAGGCGATAATGATTTTAGGGAGGAAAGAAAAAGAAGAAACAACAAAAAGAGCAACATTTCTCTTCATTTCATGAGGTGAACTTACACAACACAGTATTAACCTTTAATTACAGAGCACTGATTGCGCCATTAGCTAAACTGCCTGTTGTTAACGCAGTTTGACCTCATGTTCTGATTCCGTTCCAGGTTTTGGTTCTAGTCCCCCCACCCAATCTTTGTGCAATAAACCTGCTACAGATTATGATTATAAACATCTGAAAATTTTAACCAGATCCTTTGACATATACATCCCTATTGCTCTACTCCAAGGTACTCCATTCAGCCTTTTTCGATTCTGGTACAACAGTGAGAAAGTGTTACTACCTTCTTCACAGCGGAAATCTGGCAGAGCCACATCCTGCAGCGGAATCTCCTTCAGGAAAGCAGGCCGCTGACAGCGCGGGTTGCCGGTGACAATCTTGCGAGTCCTGAGCCAGTCGCCCATCCATGCTAGCCGGCAGTCGCAGTTAAAGGTATTGGCCAGCAAGTTCCTGCCACAGGAACCGAAAAAAAAAATCAGTCAGAGTTACAAAAAAAAAAAAAAACCTTGAAGACTGTTTTCTTTCATGTTAATCAAAACCAGCTCTGTTTCCCCAGAACTGCTGCTTAAGAAATTTAATACTAACTCTAAATTGCTGGAATTGACCAAATATACAAAGACTGATGATTGCTGCAAAGAAGCATTCCGGGATTTTTTCCTGTGATTGTTGAGGCCAAGAAGAAAAAGACAAAATTTTGCAAAATGAAAAATCAAGCGGAAACCGAGTTATACGTACAGGGTTGAGAGGGTCTGAAGCGTGTCAAAAGCACCAGGTGAGATGGTGGTCAGCTGGTTGTCGTACAGTGATAGTAGACGTACGTTGTGCAAGCCAGTGAAGCTGTTGTTATGGATGCAGCTAATTCGGTTGTTCCGCAGCATCCTTAAAAAAATCACGGGATTAATAGTCGTTAGTACGTGAACGCTAATAAAGTCTAATATAATCATTGGAAATGACTGGTAATGAGGCACTAGCATTTTTTAAGCATTACCCTAACAAATGTAAATAGTAACCTTGGACATGTTTTTTTCCCTGTTCATATATTCATAACTCACAGCATCCGTAGCCCCTCCAGGCCCCTGAACATGCCACTGCGCACCGAGTCCAACTGATTGGCTGTCAGGTGAAGCTCCGAGACCGACGAAGCACCATCAAATGCGCCATCCTCAATTTCAGTAATCTTATTGTTGCTGAGATTTCTGCAGGACAAACAGCATTATTAAAGAATCCTTCACCATAGGAAGTTGAAAACACGTGTTTTGAATATGGCTTCGGGTTTGTTCTTACATCTTCTTCAGCTGCGCCAGAGACTTGAACGCGCCGTTGGCTTCCAGGGAAGTGATTTCGTTGTTGTTCAGGCGACTTCAAGGACGGCAAAGGTGAAGCGAAGTTAAAAAGACAGATAATGGTAGATAAAGGCAGACAGACCTGCTAGCTCTGTTTAAACAATCAGTCCTGTTGGTATGCTGGCAAGGCAAAATTCATGCAAATCAGAGTCCCTTCTGAATAAAGATGAGTGGGTAAACTTTCAGCATTAATGACTGTAGAAAACCACATCCTAAACTGAAGCAGTGGGTTTTGTCCCTGGAGATTAATCATCTCCAGGAAAGAGAAGTTGACTTTGTAGTGAGGCAGGAGCTTTAAGAAATTGTAATTGGTGTGTGTGTGCACATTGGCCAAGAGAATCTATAGATTTTATTTTTTATATTGTGCACATACATACATCCTCAGGTTAATTAGTAAATGCACAGTATAAAAGAACCATTAATTGCCGTATCAAACTCCCTGTGCTTATGGGAAATCAATATCAACAGCATATTAAATCTCTTTCCCGTGTAAAAGTTAAAAGTCTATCCATGCTGACAAAATACACAGCAAAATGAATTATTCTAATACTACGGCTATTTGAAATAAAAATGGATCGCTGTGTAAAAATAACGTCCACTGCGGTGTACTCTGGAATTTTTATCTGCAATAGTCTTTTGTCGAAATTAGTCTAGCTCTGCCTGTACAATCCACATGATTTTCCCATTTGGCCAGTTGTTAGTAAAGACGAATAGCCCTGATTTAGTGCTTCCGGTCATGCAGAAATTCTTACAGCTCAGTGGTGGAGGCTGGGATGTGCTCAGGGATCTTGGTGAGGCGCAGATTGGAGCAATCCACTACGTTAGATTCACAGCGGCACTTGGCTGGGCAAACCGGTTCATTGTTGCATTCGTTGTTCAACCTGGTGTCCTCAGTGCCTGAAGGAAGACAGATGAAAAATTCTCACTACAAAAAAAAAAGCTTGTTCACATTATTCTCTTCAACCTCCCTTAAGTGAAATTCATCAAATTTATTCTCTTTACCTCCCTTAAATGAAATTTATGGTTTCTCCAATCTTTGGACAAACCTTCACACATTGAATCAATAAACAAAAAAAATATATGTTTTCTCCTCATCTCATCAAGTCTATGGTTGCCTGCAGTGAATCATCTATTAGCTCCCAACTCAGTGTCAGACGATGTGTTTCCCAGTCAAGGTTTCCCGCTGTCTTTTGTGGTGTGAAACGGCAGCGGTTTGGCTCTTGCAAGTCTATGTGGGAATTGTTTTGCCAGAAATATAGGGACAAAGCACCACAGCGGAAGCGTTCACAGCAAGGGTATTGTGTTTCTCCAATCAAACAGGACCTGAGGAACCCAACGAAAAAGATGTGGATGTATCTGTATTATTATTGAATTTTTTTTATCCTATATTCTCTAATCTGGTCATTTGCTAATTCCTGCCCACTAACTAGTTCTTATCATTGAGTAGGACAAAAGCTGTCTCGGTCAGAGGAAACTGACTCTAGGTAATGCATTTGCTGTCTAACATGCATCACAGGACAGATAGAAAGACTAGAAAGGCAATAGAAAGCACTATCTGCTCTCTTAAGCATACATGAGCTTACAGATATCCTAGTTTGGTTAGTGTTTCTCTGATTGACAAGACAGAGAGAGAGTATACACAGCAATCCGAAGCATATGGTCACTTTTGCTTTCTTGCTTTCTGCTTTCTCCTGGCCATGTATGGCTGTGGTATTTGAACAAACGATCTTCCACTAATATAGCCAATGTTTTTCATTTGCACCATTCAGGACCTCAAGGTACACATACAATAATTGACATACAGTATAGTAACAGCGAGAGCAGGCCGGATTGGTGAAAGTTTCTGCAAATTGTGGGTAAAGTGTGCCCTCTGAATCCACGTAAGCCATAAAGTTCACAGGACCACCAGCAGACTGGTCCTTTCTCTCACTGTTTGTGACTGACCAAGAATAGACTTAACGTGCCAAAGTGCTTGAACACCGTTATATAATAGGCCTCAAATAATTAAGCACACAGATTCCACTTGAAGCCACTTATAGTGAAAGCTTTGTGGGCTTTGGTTGGATGGTGCACTATTGTTGCTCTTGCTGTGGCTGTGGGTAGCTGTTAACGAGCCGAAGTGCTCCTGGCTACAGCATGTGGGAGAAAAAGCCCATTCTCACTCGCCACAGACAAACCCATCCGATGAAAAGTTAAACGCTAATTTGTTGTTTAACCAAAATCCTGAAATAGATCAACCCACAAATTTTGTTCAAAGACATTTTTTTAAAACAAGGAACAGTATGGTTCTGGAACAAATTAAAGATAAGTGAATAATTCTTTGGGAAAACAACAGCAGTAAATAATATCCAGTTCATGCCGCCCAAAAATGTCTGTTTGACATTTTATGTATAAAATGATTAGGCTGTATCAGTCATGTTCAGATGAGGAGAGAGTGCTCGGTCACACTACAATTCAAAGGCTTCATCCTGAGACCCCGCTCGGAATCAGGAAGCTTAGACACACTAATGATCTGCATTAGTCTCTGTTTTGGATGGGACTGGTGAAAACAGCATTTCCTGGTAGGATAATGACAAACAAGTTAAACAGGAAACAATAAAGTTGGCCGAGTGCTTTGATTTTTTTTTTCTTCTTCGTATTTTTTTTTCCAAGGGTAATGAAGATGGGTGGCAAATTCCTGTGTTCATCACGGGTGTTTTGAGGCGCAATTAAGGCCGCATGTTTGCAGGAGATTTGGAGTGACTCACAGAGACAAGCATCTACAACACAGACAATTTCAGTTTTCCTGGGGCTGTTTAACTTTTAGAACTTTTCGGGTGGCAATGAGTCAAAGAGAAAGAGAAAGGCAGAGAGGAAAGTGAGTAAGTAAGGGAGTTGGGACAATACCCATTTAGGTAGTTTTTTGGCTTTTGGTTTAGCAGTGTAAAGCCTCAGGTGCTTCATCTTATAACGTAACGTTGGCTATTATTCATCTAATAAAAGAATGTTCATCAGGAAAGGGTCGGACCACTTTAATTTATTTTTTTTTGTGAGAAATATATGGATAATGCATGAATCAAGTATCTCTTTGATCTTTCCACTGCTTACATTTCCATTAAAGCTTTTTGCCAAAGTCAGCTTTTCATTTTAATCGCATGACTGCTCTTCATGAAAAAAAATATTTTTATGGAATATTTTTTGGTGAAAGGATCCGGAAACATATCCAGATATGAATTTCTAGTAAAAACCTCCACCCCCCCTTTTGCCCTTCTGGCCTTGTTGCAACATACATGCAACAATAGGCAGCATTTTCTAAGAGGGATTTATAGATGACGGAATGAATGTATACAAAGCAATGTGATGCAAAAGACAGAAGGCAAGAATCAGAATGACATCGCGAAAGAGAAGAGAAAGCAATGTTGAAGCCCACTCACCTGGGATGGAGTACTGCTCTTTGGCTGTGATGGAGACAGAAGGAAAAAGGAGTGGCATCAGTAAGGTACAGTTTAATGGATGTATTAGAGCCAGGTAGAGGTGGGGGCAGGATTTTGAATTCAACTTGTCATGTTCTTTTTTCTTTCTCGGCCATCAAACCCTATTCCTAGAAAAAGATTACTTGATACAAAACTTAAAAAAGAAATTAAAAATAGTAGTTAAAACTGTATTAAAACTGTAGTTAGAAATTAATTATTTCAACCATCAACTAAGTAAATTCAAGAGAAGCTAATTGGCTAATCCTCAGGCTTCTGTGACCAGCAAGGGCAGGTCTGAGGATGTCTGTTCTTAAATAAGAGCGTGTTTGGCAGCTGTTCCATGCTGAGACCGCGTTTACAGGGATGGGCCCATTCAGACAGGATTAGACAGTTGTTAGAAAAACCACTGGGGAAATATGTGCCAAGTTGCTAAGCTCTAACACTCACGCGTTTCCAAATGCAAAGGCCAAAAGGAAGGCAACAGGAACGTGTGTTTAGGCGCAAGTATGGGTGTGTACGGTAAGAAACTCAATGCCTTAAACTCAGTGCCTGAGAAAATCAATGACTGAAACCAGAAACACTTTGTGTTAATGTGCAAAGAAAATCCAGGAAAGACTGGAAGGGAAACATAAGTGCAAATCTTCTTTGGGAAGATTCCTGTCCATAACAACTTCTTCTTTAACTGACTGGGTAGGCTAAGCACTCATTGATTAGTTGATTAGCAGTTAGAAGTTTGTTTTCCTGTAGCAGTGACAGCACCCCCATGGAATGCATGGTATAGTGAGTAGGAAGATGGTGGAAATCTAAATGATAGCTGCATGACTAGAAAGAAGGGTAAAAGAAAACATTGGCTTACCAGAACAGCGGAACTTCTTGCTCTTGATCTGGCCGATGCGCTTGTTAGCAAGGCGGCGTGGGCTAGCACATCGTGCGCCGCTTGTCTCGATCGGGTTGGCACGGAGATAGTCAGCTAGCCATTTGAGGTTACAGTCACAGATAAATGGGTTCTGGGCCAGGTGACTGTGAATAGAAAGGAAACATTTTATAAACCTTACCCGATATTTAGAGAGCGATATTTTTCACTTAAAGGTACTGAATGTAAGCCAGCCTATGAAGGTGATTGTATTGCAGGGTAATATTGTGTCACTTAATTCTGAGTGGTCTTTTCTGATTTGATTTTTTAAAATGAATATTCACTGACTTGGTTTGGATATTGGAGTAGCAAAGATTTTAAATCCTCTGCAACCATTAAACTATCCAATATCTCTATTTACTATGGCCGGTTAACTCCAAACATGTCCTGCCGGGTGACCACAGATTGTTTCAGCTTTAATGTAATCTGATAGCACTGTTCCAGTAACTGTTAAACCTTTTTTTGTTCCCTGCATGCTGTCCAAGAGTGAAATAAGAGGGTACACAGTAGCTGGGAGTGCTAGACATGCAGCAACCATAGTTGCGGTCATACGAGCTCCGTGTCTAAATCTAGAACAATGCAAGCAGTGGACGACAGGGGGGCAGAGGTTATCTTATAGTGGTTCCTCACAATTCAGTCTAAATATAACGACCATTTTGGCTTTTATTTCTAAATGTCACCCAGCATGCTTTACTGACTTTAGAGCCGAATGTTGGGTAGGAAACAAAAAGGCATTAAGAAAAAAGTCTTGGTCTTGCATGCCATTGCTGGGTTTGTGTGCAGTTCAGTTGCAACACTTCTTCAACTGGTTGCACAGTTAGCAGTATTGTAGAAGTAAAAAAGGCAAGGAATAAGTCAGACTTTAAGTTTATTTCAAAGTGTGTGGGCAGGAGGGTATTGGTTTTTCATATTCTAAGCTTTATGGAGCAGACAGGGAACTCAGGAGTAATAGAGACTATTGTTTGAAGTCCCCTTAAGATAAAATTACCAGCGTGAATGATTTATGATTCCCCCTTTACGTCCGGGCACCGTTGCTGCATTATGAGATAAGGTTATAGGTGTAAACAAAATGTGTCACTACATGTATTTACTGTAGGTTTCAATAGAGCAGAAGTATGGGAAAAGGGCACTCGAGCTGATTGAGCAAAAATGTTGCATCCCTTCGCTTTTGGGAGTTAGAACGGCTGAGAGACAAAATGTTTGTGGTATCCCGATGCCGAGTAAAGGACTAATAAAATAAAAGAATGAAGAATGGGAAGAATGAAAGGTAGGTAGGCACTTACAGTGTCTGAATGGCACGCAGTGAGGCAAAGGTGCCCTTGGCCAGAGTCTGGATCTTGTTGTCATAGAGAGACAGCAGGGAAAGGTTCTGCAAGTCTTGGAATGCATTAGCACGAACGCAGTGTATTTTATTGGCATTCAATAGTCTGGAAAGATTAGTGGAAACAAGAAACACAGAAAGAAAAACAGGACAGATGAGAGCAAATCAAACCAGACACATTGACACTTGTAAAATACTGAATTGAGCCAAATTGACGAAGACTGTTATCATTCTACGCTTATCATCTCAACCAAGTTTACGGTATTTATGTAAGAACTTCAAGAATTTGACAAACTCACAGCAGCTGGAGAGCATAGAGGCCATCAAACACTCCTTTGGGTAACTCAGTGATCTTATTCCCATACAGTACCCTGTAGGTCAGAGAAAGCAGTATTTGGAGTAATGGAAGTCTAAATCGAACAGACTGATACATGTGGTATTGATATTTCAAGCAAGTGTAACTGGTTTAAACTGTCAGGCTGAGATGCTTAGATTGGCTCTTGATGAGCTCAAATGTTTACTCTCAAAAAGCCGATCTAGGCTCCACACGATGCGTCGACTTTCGGGTAAATTCAACACAAACATTTTGACAAGCAACACACACTTACAGAGAGTTGAGAGAACGCAGGCCTTGGAACGCATCAGGAGCAATCTCAGAGATCTGGTTGTTGCTGAGGTCTCTGTAAACAGGGGAAAAATAGGATAACAAGACAGAAAGATTTACAGAGAATTAGGGCAGAAAAAAGAGTAACAGACTCAGACACTCCACAAGTGCTCTGACGTGTAGAGTCAGACCATTTAGCCCCAGTGGAACAACAATCACCCATGACTGTCTCTACTCAATCTGATCAGTCTCTTGTTAACAAGCAACAGGCATTTTTGGGACATCCAGTCTGCATCCATTTACGTTGCTGCCCACAGGGAACTGTGCCTGGGTTGGCTGAGGATGCATTTGCCCAGGGTATGGTTTCTGGCTGACTCAGCCTGTCTGCCCAGTGGCGGAGTGTTGAGGTGGGATAGCACAAAGGCACAGGGCTTTTCTCTCATAGCGGAATACAGTTTGTCAAACTCCACAGGTTCATGGCCCTCTGTCAAAACCACAGTGGGCATTCTTTGTGCTCTGAGCTTCCTAGACGAGAAAATGCTGCTGAGTATTTTCTAAATGTGCTTCAAAAACCATCTCAGAAGGATAGAAAAAAACGTGTACAATGCTCCAGCTCTGTCAGTCCATCTTGTGAAATAGAGTATAAGGGAAAACGCTGTCCTCTCAATGAACATTTAGGTAACAACCCCAACTCAAGTCAGCAGGATATGTTTAAATCAACTACAGACGTGTGGTATTGAGTCCTTCAGCCAAATATGTGCTGTTCACTTAGATTATGTACTGTGGTTCCTCTCAGGCACGTAAATCAATATTATCTGAAGTACATTGGGATTTTGTCTCCAGGCAGAGGTCTTAAGTCTGATTTCTTGCACATTGTTGAGGATGAATAATATGTCCTTGATCTGGCCAATCACCTTCCTCCTTATCCAACTAATCATTTTAGCCAGAGGGGGTTTGAATCCAAGACACAAATATGGTTAAAATAAGTGACAATAACAACAGTTATGACCATAACTGTGATGTGCATGAAGTTGGTAAGCAACTCTAAACTGGGTTGCGGTTTGTATCAACAGGAATGTTGAGGAACAAACTTTTTCTTTACCACCCTTATATTAGTGGATCACTTGGACTCTTCAATCCTGGTGAAAAGTTGTTATGGCAAGTGGGACAGCTGAAAAAGCAGACAGAATAAAGGGAGGGAAATGTGTGAGTTTTATTTTTACACAGATTAAGCAGCGCCATGACTCGTTTGGTTACTGGGCCAATGCATCGCTGAAGGACAAGTGAGCGGTCTCTGAAATAGAAAAAAAATAAATTCTACTTCTTCCCACGGCTGCTATTTGAGGGCCAAAACTAGGCAAAAGCCAAGGTTTTTGTGGATGTGGCTGCTCCTTCAGGTCATTCAGGCCATAGAGTCTAGAATCTTCCATTTGGGATCCCTGTCCTCCCATGGATAGTAATCTTTCTGGGCATAAGTTACAGTGAGTTGAGCCTGAACTGTTGTAACTTGTTCTATCTAATGCCATGATTTTTTTTTTTAATCAAACTTTGAAATTGGACTAGATAAGCCATGTTCCCTAATAGACTGACAGAAGTGTGCAATTGCTTAGGCCTTCAGTACACTAGCCTCTATCACTAAACTATCAATACACTCAAGTTTGTTAATAATCTTGGTTAATCCATTTTTCCTGCTCATATTCCATCAAATCCTGCCTCATGACCTATAATAACACTGCAGTAGGGCTGACTTCTAGTGATAGAATTCTTACTACTTAAGAGTCCACTTTATAGAAAACAGATTTCAGACAATGTAAGCAAATATGACAGATGGATTGGGTGGAAGATGGATATGTTAGGAAGTCAAGCCTCTCAAATTTCAAATTTATGTTCGAAAGACTTAAATTCATGGATACTTCCAGGCAAGCCTAGGAAGTGGACAGGATTTGATAGAATACAGTGCTTTATAGAGAATATATATA
>JAOVVA010000034.1:6977036-6988974 GCA_028565275.1 Leiocassis micropogon
AGACTTGTATATAGGTCCAATCGAGTGAAATCAGAAATCAGCCAGCCTGACCAACTACCATCAAAAAACCCTTTCTTTCTGGAATTTAGGGTTGGCTCAGTAGATACCCCTCTGGATAGGGGTTGTGGGGTTGAATCCTGAGACCATGCTAACATACAGTATTTGTATCCTTGATGTCTTCAGGTCTGTTTCTGCCTTCTGCCAAATAAATAATGTAATGTAAATGCAGTTTAGCAAACTTTCCTAGTTCAAGTTTTAGTTGCCAATTTAGAGGTAAATTTTACGATGCCTTAATGAATGGATCAGAGCAGTATACAGCACAATGATGTTTCAGCATGACATGTACTTTTCCCATTTACTTTTTGCGTAAATAAATTAATGTAATGTTCAGCTAATATTATTATTATCACTATTTATGATCATTCATTCTATATTCCAATTAACCTAATCTGTATGTCTTTGCACTCTGGGAGGAAACCGGAGTATCCAGAGGAAACCCACCAAGCACGGGGATAGCCCCTCACCCCCCCCGACACACAGACACACGCACACACACTTCGCATACAGGATTTAAACCCTCTATACAGGAAGTGCAAGGCCACAGTGCTAACCACTACGCCACCATGACGCCACGTTATTATTTATGTCTACTATTTAATTCTAAGTAATCCTAGTCTTAGTGGCAAATGTCTGGAAAATCTGTTTTGACAACTGCAATGTACTATTAAAATGCCTGGGTTTTTAAAATTTACTTTACATTAGGAACATCATGGTCAAACAATTTGTCTGTGTGTGTGTGTGTGTGTGTGTGTGTGTGTGTGTGTGTGTGCACGTGTTTCAGATATCTGAACCAGATAAAAGCAAAATGTAGTTTTCAGAATTTAGTTTTCAGAATTTTAAATATATGAAATTTACCTATGCTGCACATAAAAAAATTATATTATGCAAGATTGTACATATAAAGATATTATCATAAGAGATTTCCTAGAAGCAGTCAGTTATCACAAGTACGGCCTTTCGTGCCCTAGGCGACATCTGCATGCAGATAAGCCACTGTCGGTTTCAGAGTAATTGCTCACATATGTTCACTGCATGAAAAGGGCAAAAGGGGAACAGTCAGATGCTAAGACTCCCTGAGGATGATGTATGTACATTATGGGAAATCTGAAAAGCCAAGAGTGCGCTTGGAGCCTACCATAAACAAAATTGGTAAAATATGGGGATTGTTTTGGGCGTACATTTCCACTTCAGAGCTGTGATTAGACTCCAAATTCAATAAAACTTTTAGAGGTTTTGAGAAAACCTGAGGAGAAAGCTGTTCAGTAAGCCAGTAATCACATTAATAACAAAAAAGATCAAAAGATAGTTGAAAAAAAAATTCAAGTAGATTCTTAATATGTGAACAGTGACAGGATGTTTCCCCATGCATAAATCTTTATTAGCTTTCATTCTTCCATCATATGTAAATGTTGACTGGACATATTAGAATAATATTTAGCCATTCTTGGTCTATTTAAATATATAGTTACGCTGGCATAGTTCAGTATAATTTACTACTTAGCAGTGCTGTAAAATGACAGCAGTCAGTAGTAGGACTAAGACTTAAGCAGTAGTAGTAGTTAATACTGATCTCAGCTCATGTGATACTCACATTTCTGCCATGTTTTCAGGCAGGTTGGCTGGGATGGCCGTTAGTCCTTTACCCCTGCAGTCCACTATATTATTGCTGCAGGTGCACATGGTGGGACAGGAGCCAGAGGCAAGACTGCATGTCTGTGGACTGGAATTCTCTGAATGACCTGCAAGCATTAACACAAGGCAATATAATAAATTTTATTTTACTGTGAATTGATGTATTTTAAAATGTATGATGTGAACGAATTCACAAAAAGTTCGCAGAATTAAATATTTGTTTAAGCATTTGCTCATTGGCCTGAATATAGTAGATACTACTGTAAATGATTAGGGCATACATTAAAAATGAAAGAAATATGTATGGAGGGCTATGGTGAATCTTCTTCCTTTCTTGTTTAAGCAGCAAGGCAATGATATACAGGATCAAACTCTAGAGTTCAGCACTGGCCACAGAGGATTGTGAGGATTGTGGCTTTGGCTGGAGGCATCATTAGTCTTGACAAGTCCCTGGAAAAATGAGGTTCGGCGCTAAGCCTTTTCCGTTCAACAAGTTCCACGTTATTCAACTACAAACATTCAGCACTTACTTGTAGGTCTGAGGAAAAAAAAGGATAATACTGACATTGAACTTGAGTAAAGTAAAAATTAAACCTTAACAGAATGTATTGTTTGTACTACTTTGGGAACAAAATCTGTTGTATTAGTGTCTTGGAAATGCCAAGGACGAGCTCAAATCACCTCTAGCGCGATACGCTGCATATTAAAGACGCATTAATGCAGTCCACCGCCCAAGGGAGCGCTTTGAAATACGCACAATCAGCGCTTCTCAACACAATTCAGCGCTTTATCCCTCGCCTCCGAAAGAAAAGGGCGCAGCAATATGCATCCACTGTAATCGTCTCTCCGTGTTTCTCTCTTACTCCTTTTTTTTTTGCTCTGCACCTGTCATAAGAAGATAGCACTGCACTCTGATACCCTCTAGACAGCCTAACCTAGAAAGCGAATAAAACAGACTTTTAAATGGGCTAATTTGCACTGCATATCAAATCTGTTCCTTGGGAGCCTTTCGACCAATGAATATTTGATTTGCTTCTCTCTCTCTCTCTCTCTCTCTCTCTCTCTCTCTTTTACAGAGTTCTAGTTGTGCCGGCTGCCTACTGGTTAATTCATAAACAGAGAAACTCATCCGGCATACGGGAAGTGAAAAAGGGCGCTAGAGAATGGCAGGAGGTAGAGTCAAAGCCAAAAAGAAAAAAAGCAGCACTAAGGGAACTACACTGCCCTTCAACTCTTCAATGGTGAGATAAACATAAAGGTAATTTTAGTTTATTTCCATGTAGCACCTATCAAGTGACCCCAGATTAAGTAGGACAAACAGATTTGGAATTATTAGACTACTCACTTTAACAAAAGGTGTGTACGCCCGTCTGGCGCCATCTATCCAAACGGCAAACACTTTTCCCCAGTGTGTCTGGCCATATTGAGTGGAGTTGTACACATACGCATTACACAGTGAAATTCCTGGTACACGTTCATGGCCCATTGACCAGATTACGGCTACTTAAATGCTTAGCCTATCAAAAGACCATGCTGTTAGTCACGGCCCTGACAATAGAATGTAGATACAGCATTAATCACTTCATTGTCATAAAACAAACACAATAAGAAATAGTAGATAGATAAGAGATAGTACAAGGCTGTATTCCACTTTTTGTGAAATGAAAGAATTGGAATACATAAAGATCCGGACAGCAACACGTATCCCATAGCGTGTTATCTCATGCACCCTTTCCACCCTAAATCCCACACAGGTGTCTCATGCATAAGCATGCATACACACATCTCCGTGTAGCAGTGCAGCAGACATGCATTCATGTGCCAGCGAGTCGCACAGTAATGATCTCTACACTGCGAGTTCATACTCTGGTCAGGGCTCTGGAGACACGGTCTGTCTGATTACGTAAGTCTGTCTGATAAGGCGATAGAGAGGAATATTTGAGGCTTGTGGATTGGGATTTCAAGGCAACAAGATGAACATAAGTGACATAAGTATGCTAAAAATATGCTAATGTTTGTTATTAACGAAACAGTGGTCTAAGAGCATAATAATAATAATAATAATGAGTATTAATATGACAGTTCAAAGTTTTTCACCTAAATTTTTCCATATCTCAAACAGCATTCATGTCACCTTCATGTTATCGCCTCTCAAAGATAAAAACAAACAAACAAACAAACACAACAATAGGTTTTGCAGCTTCAATGACTTTTGAAGTCAATGATTTTATTTATCATCTGCTCTGTATCTCACCTGCAGCTCAGTCCCCACTGGTAAAAAGTTAATATCCTGTCTAATATCCTAGTCCTATGTGAAAATCACAAGGCATGTGAAAAGGTTTTTCAGCCCCCAACCTGCACTACCTTCATGATCTTCCTGAACTCAGCTAATGGGACTTCCTCTGAGCAATTAATACAAGGCCTAGTTCTGTCCAACAGAACCTTGTCCTCTTGGCCTAAGAACAAAAACTGTTGTCTCTAGACTAGATGCCTCTGGGGCCTCAAAGGTGTGAGCGTAATTGCAGATTATAAATTAATAATTAATTAATTAATAAAAAAAAAGCAACCGAAAATAACCTGGTTTTTTTTTTGTTGCAGGGGTGAAGTTCATCCAAACTTGCTACAATGCTAACAATAGTAGAAGTATATGAGAGCAACAGAGAGACTGCTTAACAGGGCCTGTATTTGATGGATGCTAACGGGATTCAAACTGCCTCATCAAAATTTTTGGCTGCATTTTTTTTCAAGCTCGACACTAAATAATTGATGGTATAATGAGAGGGAATGACAAACAACTGTTGGTAATTTCTTTGAGTGTTTAAACTTCTCAAGATTTAGAAGCTGGCCTGAATTAACCTGCGTATTCTCTCATTCTGCAAAACAATCAGATGCATTTGGGAGCTTTTGTATCACATCTGCTAGAAATGACCTTGTGTACCCCACTGGTTCTCACACAGCCTCAGAGTGGAGTGAAGGAGTTTACCTGTCGTCCTGGACTTGTCTGGATAACACCAGCTCATATCTCCAATTGTTATTGTTTTGTTTTTTTTCGTTACTCTGAGTGAGCAAATAAGACTGCTAGCTGAAAGTGTTAGCTTTAATGAATGTGTACAGTGTAAACATTGGATAGCAGTGAGCAGAATAAACCTACGAGGCCCTGAAGGTTTAAACTGGATGTGCCTGAACAAAAGCTTGGAAAAGTGGTTTAAAAATGGGCATTACCTGAACAACTGAACTCATGTTTCTGGATCTCGGCCACGTTGATCCCGCGTAGCTGTGGTGGAGACGAGCACTGCGTGAACAAACCGAGTGTAGGCCTCTGGCGCAGCCACTGGGACAACCAGGATAGGTGGCAGTCGCAATTCAGGTTATTTGAGTGCAGACGGCTAAAAGGAGGAAAGTCCAATTACAGTGAAAAAGGTTCAGAGCTTCGTAAAAGAACGCACATAGAACAGTAAAATACAGATAACCTTGACCATGTTTCATACCGTTTGGCCTATTATTAAAATTTTATTAAAAGTACTGCCATAATTTATTTCATCCTCACAGGAAATATAAACCTGAATTTTTATCATTTCACCTTGTCCTTACTGTGAAATAAAAAATAATAAAAAGAAAATCCTGTCTGGATTTAACTAAAACTATTATTGTCAATTCTTTCCTCAAGGCTATTACATCTCGTGACAGAAACCCTGAGCAATCCTGTCTAATGTTCTTGTAATCGGGAGCAAAAACCCAAACTGTAGTTCAAATTGTGGGTGGTAGTGTTTTTTTTTTTTTTTTTTAAGTTTATAAAATTTTGGGAAAGCAGTCATCTTTATTTCAGCATGCATTCACATTTTCTAATTATATATACACAATGGGGTCAGAGGGGGGTATTTATTTCTAGGGCTGTTTGCTCAGAATCTTCCGAGGATCAACTGAGGAAATGGTTTCTGGCATGGCTACAAACCCTAGTGCGGCCTATGGCTGCCCACCAAGACTCCATGGAATGATACAGTGTGTATCTTCTGGCCCGAAGCAGTGTGGGACAATGGTTTCACTAGCTGCTGAGCTGCCTGCTAAGCTGACCAAAAAAATGAACTCTAAGTACATTAAAAAAAAAAAAAGTCATAAAAGTCATTTGGATTAGGATCCAGAGAGACGCCGTGCTGCTTAAAAGTTAATACTGTGATCTGTTCTTGTGGTATGTCATGAGAGGTGGTCTGAAACGTCTGCTGTATGTCACACTGAAAACTCTTTCTGCGATCAGATACACATGAGCAAACATGTTCTGACCTAAACATTGGCTTGAAGATAAGACATTGGTGCTTCTTAGGAGACAGTTAGTGTTGTGTGTGTGTGTATAATGTTATTCTTCACTAGAATTTACAGTAAAACAGAAACATTCTAAAAGCCGAGAAATGCAACCAGTTTTCACACAACAGCCCCTATTGCTTTGACTGCAGGCAAAAAAACTAAATGAGAGGCTATGATTTAGTGACTTGGAATTGGCATATAAGCCGTGTATGTGTGTGTGTGTTTTACTCACAACGTCCTCAGCTTGGGCATGTGGTTAAAACTCGATACCGGTATGGCACTGATGTTGTTGTTGTTTAGTGTTCTGTGAAACATCAAGCAAGAAGATGTGCAATTAAAATTCACCCTGGAAAAAGCATACAGCATTTTCTATAGTTGCCCCTGCTTACTTAAATCATGAGATTTAGTCCAAACTTAGACCCTTTTATACTCCTGATCTCCTTTTTCAGAATTTTCTGTCTAATTTGTGCTGTCAACATGCATCACTTTTCTTGCCTGTTATTCTTTTATTACCCGCCTCTCTTTCACCCTACTGGAGGGCGAGTAACACCCCATCGCTTGCAGGTGGAGAGTAACATGGAGCAAGAGACAAACACTGTAAGCACTACATGGCAAATTCAACCCAACCAGGAATGTTAAGAGGTGCGAATATTTTGAAATTGCTTTTTGGAAAATGTCTGTTTGCAAGCCTTGGGGAGCTTACGTAGGTCTATGAAGTCCCGTCCGTGTCTGGCAGGGTGTGATGATTTCCTAATAGGAAGCAGAGATCGCTTTTGTTCACATGGACCTCTGCTGGAGGTCATTTTATCAGCCCTGTTCTCTGTCACAATCCACACATACGCGCTAAGAAAACCGACTCACACCCACACAAACAGCCACAAAGCCATATAAAGCAATATGGCTAAAATCCAATCACTACCTCAGCTCCTGTCAGATGTATGATCTATGATAAAGATCTCCGTGCTAAAGGAAAGAGTGATTTTTACCATATCTGTAACAAATGCATGATTACCATCGTGTGCATTTTAAAACATTTGACTCAAAACATGATAATAAATGAATCTGAGGACGGTCAAATAATGTATTTTTAGATAATGTATCTCTCAGAGGTGAGGAACAAGTTTGTGGTTGTATGTTATAAGTATAAAAGGTTAAAGCCTGACCATGGTAGAGTTACGCAGAAGCCTAAGAAAATCACTTTTTTTTACTAGGGAGAAATCTGTTGATTTAGATCGATGCATTGATTTAAAGGGAAACAATTGGAAATGGTCAAAAAGAGCGATAAATAAAACAAGTGGTGTGTAAAAATACAATTTTAACGAATGTGTGAATTATTAATAGGCTAATGTCCTATTTGCATGGGATTAGAATTGTCTAGGGACCTCGTGTGATTTAGAAGTTTTGCACGTGATAAGCGAAGCCTACGATTTTATCATTATATTGTTGTATGGTGAATAGCAATATGACACAGCACCCAAAATATTTTCACTCCAACATACTTTGCCCGGTACTTCGTACTAATATTATGACAGGACCTTTGTGTTCTGCAAGATATGGTAGGTCATTTGTGGGTGGAATTTTTACTTTTTTTTACATTTACAGACATTACAGCCAATTCGTACAGGATTAAGATCACAGACAACCTCCGCAATTATTACAAATCACACGTGGCCCCCAGGTAATACTAATCCTGTGAGAATAGGACAAGCTCTGATACTTTAACATCTTGAACATTCATGAATTAACAGTGGACCTTCCTCAGCTTCCAAATACATTTGTGGTTTCTCAGGGATTGCCTTGTTGCCTTAGGGATTGAAATATTTTATCATGCAGAGGTGGCAGGTTTTTTTTATATCTTGGTGCAAACCAAATTGCCACATCAGCTTTTGTCCTTCGACTTCCATCAGTCCTCACACCCTACTGTACAATTCATCTCATAACCGCTTTGCTCTCACATGCACTCTTGATCATTGTCACTCTTTTTTTGTTTTCACTTGGTTACTTACCTTATGTAATTTCCGTTCTTGCCTTCACCTCCATTAAATGACACAAATGTGCACGCAAACCCAAAAAAGAAAAAGTTCTTAAGTGTGTGTAGATGAGAGAGGATGTCTGTTACTTACAAAACCTCCAACCCTCGAAGAGCCCTGAATGCTCCATCCTCAATACAACCGATGTGATTTTTGTCCAACTGACTGTGGAAGGAAAGGAAAATTTGGACAGAAGTTACAGGACTGACTTGTTCAAAATGGTCATGACCCCACACACACACACACACACACTTATACTCTTAGAGCTTTGAACAGGATCAATACACATAAACTGCTCCAATATTCAGTGTGTAACAGTATAAAGAGATGAGCGATGCAGAATGTCCCATCATCTAACACCACCTCTTTTTTCTTGTGCCTTTTAATAACCGTCATTCCCATAAGCAAGAGCTTATTATATGCGGGAACTACGCTCACTGCCTGGTGAAATCAATATCTGTGTAGTCATGCTGAATAGTAAGATCGCTTTAGACCTAAGTCAGGTCCCAGTGGGTCTCCATGATGGCTCAATTATGAATTATTTTATATTGATAGTCAGTGTATAGGCCATTAATTATATCTTTACTAGAAGGCACTTGAGACTTAAAGGTCAAAATCGGGTATAAAATGCATGCACGTTTACCAAACTGCGTGTGCTGTTAACACGAAAGAAAGATAGATGGCTTTAAATTTAATATAAATAGATATAAAATCAGAGAGATGTTCAGCTTACAGGTTCTTGATGTCCGTAGCTCCACGAAAGGCCTTGCGGGGAATGGCCTGGATGAAGTTCTCACTTAGGTCTCTGATAAAACAAATTCATATATTGATTAGTTTATGTATTTCTGAAGAACGCATACTAAAAACATGTGAACACAATAATAATAATAATAAAAAAGATTCTAATAAATATATTCCTGGACCCTTGTTAAACAACAACAATAACAAAAATCTCGTACGAAGCGTCAAAGCTGTCACCATACAAGTTCAGGCACAGTGCTTTTAAGTGCTTTTTAATCTCATTTCCATCACAAACATCTACAAAGCACCAATCCTGACTGAACCAGTGTGATGTGCCTTTCAGTGTGAAGGGCTGAACCCATTTAACCGTTTCTAAAAGCCATTGATAGGACTATTTGTGAACGGTGTTAGAGAGTGCGGATGGCAAGGTGGAGCTAGAAGGAGGCTAGAAGAGAGAGAACAAACGCAATGAGGCTAATTAGTGTGAGCTTTTGTTCCAAGGTTCAATGGGGAACTCAACACTTTCAGAGTAAGGGTAGTTACCATGCCCCACACTCTCTACGACAAACAAACCAATGTACATGCTTTCCCACAGAATGGACTTTTTTCTTATTATTACCAACTTTTACTCAGAGCAAATTAACATAATCCATGAACAATGCAACCGTTAAAGTGTGTATGTAGCAGCACCAAATCCATTTGCTCTCCGTTACAAAATCCGTCAACAGATGTGTTAATCTTACAAAGTGCTCAGTGGAATTTTCATCTGATTAATGAAATTGATGACAATCAAGACAGTATTTTAAGAACAGTCAGTCTATAGTTTTTTTTTGTTTTTTTTTAAATCTGCGATTAAAATAAATAAGTGATGACAGGATGGAAGTTTGAGTAATGAGCTATTTCTTGGATATTTCCTTTATAAGCAAGTCACCCAACAATAACATTCAGTAGATCTACCATTTGAAGACACTGACGGATGGGGTTGTTACAGTTTCATGTTTTACTTTAATTAAAATGCATTTACAGTCAGGTCCATAAAATTTGGAACAAAGATTTTAAAAAATTGGGGCATTTGGCCCCTGTACACCACCGTGATGAATTTGAAATGAAATACTCAAAATGTGAGCAGGGTTAAGACTTTCTGCTTTAATTCATGGAGATGACAAAAGGCTGACCATAACCATTGAAGAATTACAGCCATTTATATATATGCACACCCATTTTGGGGGGATAATGAAACTAATTTATCTCTTGCAGGGCCAGGTGTGGCCTGTTCCATCGTTACTCCATGGTTAATCAAGCAGAAAGAGGGCATGGAGATGGTTCTGTGTGTGCATTTGGTAGCTGTTCACTCAAACTCTCAACATGAGGTCCAAATTGGTGTCTATGCAGGTGAAGTAGGCCATCATTAGGCTTAAAACAAAAAAAACCCTAAAACCCAGAGATATGAAATACATACAGATGCCTTATAACAAAATGCAAATCAATGGTACTGCTCAAGGACGATTAGACTTTGCCAGAAAACAGATGGAGAAAGAAAGTAACAACTCATGATCCGAAGCATATCCAAAGATGATGTTATCTGTAAAACATGGTAGGGGCAGTGTTATTGCATAAGCATGCATAGCTCTCAATGGACCCAGGTGTTTATTGATGACCTGACTGCTGATAGAAGTAGCAGGATGAATTGTGAATGAGTGATGAAGTGAAGAGTGCATCCCACACATATACTAGGGCCCAGTTATAGTTATGGCCGCTCAAGTATATTTGCCGACCGTCTTTAAACATCTGGCCGGGAGGACGATGCCATCCGCAGCGGACAGTACACCGAATTCGCTCCAGCAAAATAAACAGGTACATGAGCGGTAGCATGAGAGTGGTGTAATGTGAACGACTCTTCTTTATAAAACCCTGAAAGATTAATAAAATTCAAGTGGCACGGATCTGTGCGGCATCAAACACTGGTCAATGACCGATTAAGAAAAAAAAATGCTTTATGGAAGTCCTGCATGTGTGTCGATGGGTTTATTTGGATTTTTTTGATATGTCCTGTAGATTCAAAGTTATTATTTTTAAAACATTTTTACTGCTATCAGAATATGGGAACGACGTCGCAATAATGCAAAATCTGCCTATTATTATTATTATTTGGTCACAGAAACAACCTTAAACCACCCTAAAAATGAATGTTCTTAAGAATCTCTACTGTTCTTTGTTATTTTTTGCTCAGTCGTGTGTGTGTAACTGGTTAAAATGAAATAAAATTCAATTGATTGCCTAAGTTGTGCTGAGAAAAAAAGGATAACTATCGCACAATGCTGAGCTTTATATATATTAAAACATAGTGATGCAAATTTTTTTTTTAAATGCTCTGGTTTTTAAGTGCTTCCTGCTCTGACAATCAGTGCCATCTTTAAATACCAAAGAATGTTTAGCTCATAATCTTTTTTTCTTTCTTTCACTCTTCACATATGGATAGATGGAGAAGAAGGTTTGTAGTTTGGATCTCTGAAATGTGAAATTAATAGAAATATCAAATAAAGGTCATATGTATTTAATGTTTTTGTATGTAGTAGACTTTCGTGCTGGCAGGTACAGTAATGCTGCCCTGATTCGCTGCCCACCACCGCAAGTGTATTTCACCTGTGGGGAAACACTGTAGTCTCTGCTTAGATTCATCCAAATTCTGCACAATTAATAGGATGCTGTGGATGACCCAAAACATACAGGGAAACCCACTCAAGGGAAAGACATTATCAAAAGTCAACCTGATGTCAAACCAACAGAGCACGCTTTTCAGTAAAAGAAGATAAGACGCAGAAAAACCCAAAGAAACAGGCAGTTGCGTTAAAGGTCTGGCAAAGCATCTCGAAGGAGGAAACTCAGCATTAGATCATGTCCAGGACTGAATTCAGAGGATTTCCATCCAAGTATTAAAGGCAAACTTATCTTTGTTCCAAAATTTATGTGACTGACTCAACATCTATTATGGTATACCTATTCAGTGTTGTTTAAACCTGATCACGTTTCTTATTCCTCTTATTTTTATCCGTTTTGTGACTCCCCAACTATGACTCCCCAAAAACGTGTGTATATACATGGGGGAAATAAGTATTTGATCCCCTACAGATTTTCTAAGTTTGCCCACTTACAAAGAAATGAAGGGTCTATAATTT
>JAOVVA010000034.1:6989074-7007071 GCA_028565275.1 Leiocassis micropogon
TTTACCATAAACCTATGATAAAAATTATAGACCCTTCATTTCTTTGTAAGTGGGCAAACTTAGAAAATCTGTAGGGGGTTTATATAAATAATAATAAATACTTATTTCCCCCACTGTATTTTTTCTTGTTTTAGCCACCAGATTGTGTTTTCTTGAAGTTGTTAGCGAATTAATACCAACATCCTGTGTAACTGTTATACTATTCAAGTTATCACACTGTAAAAATTTCAAACAAGAATGCCCATAATTTCACTGTAACAGTGTTTATATTGCTGTATGTCTAGGGAATTAATCACACCATTTGGATTCAAACCTAATAAGGATGCCTTTCCAAAAAAAAAAAAAAAAGTTCAAAAGGTGATGGTGTATGAAATCTAAACAATCAAGACCTCTCGTTATCTTAAGGATCCAAAAATGTTCCTTGTAAAAATAACCAAAGTTTTTGATATGTAGCTAAGGGAAATACGTAATTTATAGATAATACATGATTGTTAATGCAAAAGCAGACTGTCATCCCACCAGTAGAGTATAGACTGTTATCTGATGTCCTGTTGTGCTGATAATTGGCTTGACTTAAAAAAAAAAAAAAAAATTTATGGACTACATTTCTTTTTTCACGCATCACTGATGTTTGACTGTTAATTGCCCCTTCGTCTCTGTCTGAGAAAGAACAGAGAGCAAAAAAAAGCAACCTGATGTTTAACTCAACATTTCAACAAAGCATGAGGCGTAAAGGAGATGGAAAAAAGACTAGCTGTAATTTGTTTATGATATTACTCTAGTTTTACCTATTGTTTATAGTCTATATGAGGGGATAAAACAAAGAGTAAATTGGTAAAATAATGAAAAAAAAAACCAAACTGAAGAAAAACAAAAGAGTGACAAGCTGCAAATCTGCATAGTAAATCCTGTTAGTACGCGCTAACGTGATTGGTGAACTTCCAAGGCTTTAGAGAGCTACGATTGTGTTAGTTTGAGTGGATTACGAACTCGTGTTAGGCAGGGGGCTAATAGTATTGCTTTTGAAGCAGATAATGAGAATGCTGAGGATGACAAATGTGGCTTCTTTCATTCTCTAGTGATTTTACAACAACACATTCTGTCTCTCTCCCTGTCCATGTGTAATAGAATAGATATTGAGACCAGGCTCGGTGGAACTTCAGGGACACGGACATGAAAGACGTTTTAAGAAAACAAGGGTGTCTGTGAGTGAGAAAGTGGTGGCTAAGTTCAGTTGCTAACTTTGCTTACACTAGCTTTAAATTTAGTGGCTTTAAATTCACATATTTCAAAAAGACAAAAGAGGGGGTTCTCATTTGTTAAGCATGATTCGGCATAGCTCTTGGTAGATGATTCACTGTGTATAGCCTACTAAGTGTTAAGAGTCACTAAGCAAACCAAAGGATGAACGTAAAGAATGCATCTCCACGTGACAATATGATGAGTAAACGAATAATGACGTTCAAATAAAGTGCCAAACTCATAAAAGTTCAGAATCTGAATCATTAAACCTGAGGAACGTCATGAACAGGATTGCAGATATCTATCTGGGAAATGGCTGAAGAAAAAAGCAATGCTTTGTTTTATTTTTGTAAAACTATATTAGTAGGATTTATTTATGGGGTTATTTGATTGTGGTGCTGAGTGCAGGGGAATAAAGTTAATTTAAGGCTTCTTTAAACTTCCCCTGTTTTTCAGTTGAACTTTAACTGACCCTGCAGAATTTTTTTTTTCCTATGACCCAAGAAACTACAGCAGAGCTAGAAGCAAAAAAAAAAAAAAAAAAAAAGTTACCTCACAAGAATAGCGGTAATAAAAAAGAGACTCCAGAACTGGTTATTTTTCTCCCACTTTTCAGTATCTCGAAGCTGAAAGGATATGACAGGTGGGAGAGCTTCTCCTTATACCCTACCAAAACATTGTAGAGATGCAGTTTATACATTTAGAAAATACATTTTATATTTTCTATTCAGGTTTTTTAGGCTTTAACGCCTACAGTGTATGTGAGCATGTAATTGTTTTCCAATACTCCTATGCCGCGACTTATTCATACACAGTACACATTCTGTTTTTCAAATCTGGTGCCTGAATTCTGCATTAATAGTCCAGCTGGCATGCCCAAAGGTTGAAGAGGTGGTCTGTGGCCACAAACCAAGCAGAACTAATTGGAGCTGGGAGCCACGTTTTGTCCTGCCAGACTCATTGCTTTATTGGTTATCAGATCCCCGAGTTATGGAGGGTGGAAACAGACAGCGTTAAGTTACAGTTACAGTGATAAGAGCAGTAGATGCTGTGTGGAACTGTCTGAAAACACACAAGCACGCGCACGCCAGCAAGATCTCTGTAAACTCGATTATCTGATGCAATTTGTAAAGGCAACCCCCTCCCCTTGAAAAAGACTAAACAATGTTGTGAAACTTGTTTCTGTAGTGATTATCGCTGAAATTTGCACTGTATTAAAAAAAAAAAAGTCACTGAAAATACATTTTGCAAAGTACACACAGTTCCAAATATTGGTGAGCGTTATGATGTTATGCAGCAGTAATAATTTCCAGCAATGAACAGTTTTGTGTTTTTCAACTCTCTTGTAACTGCTGGTTGATTACAGGTGTGTTTATGTGAAAGATTTTAAGAGCTGTTCAAAAACTGCAATGCTATCTTTTAGAGAGAACAGTGACGAGTAAAATTTTTATTTATTTATTTAATTTATTATTTTTTATGTAATATGACCCGTTCATTCTATTTGAGTGTCTGTGATGAAGTCAATCTACGTTTATTAATTAGGGAATCCGAAATGATTTGTAATTTGTTTATCACTTCTAAGGAAAGCATAAATTTTTTGATAGACATTCTTAAATATCCATACTGATCCCACCCAGGAAATGTACTTCTAAAGGAAAGGAAATTCTCAACCGACATGTTTATAGAAAAGAACACTCCAAACAAAGTGAGCTTTACAGAACCCTCCCTTAATGACACGTGTCCTCATAATTATAGCACATTTCGCAGGCGTACTTGAATCTTTCACTTCTAGATTAGGAAAGTCATTCCGTGGAAAACTTCTGGTTGATCCACACCATTAAGTGTAGATCGCAAATTCTTCTAAATAAGTCTAAGATATGTTTTCTTTTTCCTCACCAGACTTTATAGTCTACCATAGGGATCAGTAGTGAATCAGTAACCACTGGTTACTTATCCAGCAGTATTTAGGGATGATGGGAAAGCATCAAAGCCCGGGAAATGATTATACTGTTAATGCAAACACATTGCAGGGAGAATTATTTATTTAACACAATAAAGAGGATTCTTTCGAAAGAGATGCTGCGTCAACAACTCTCGTGCAAGAGTCAGTCCAGAGCCAATTATGATTTTGATCTTTATATCAACTAGATGTAAGAATGTAATCTGTTGTATACAGTCTCAGTAACAAACATGATGAATATCAAACCTAATTAAAATCAATTAAAAAAATAAATAACTTTAGTTACACGATAAAAGAGACTACTGCCAGTGTCTTTGTAAAGCACCTTAATATTGTTTCAGATAATCGGTGAGGGAATTTCTCCAGTGTGTAACAGACATATCTACTTTCTGTCTTTTTTAACCATTACAGCAGATCCTGCGTTTTGTACAGTTTACCAGTAATCGTCTCTTAGTTCCACAGACCATCTTTCATCATTCTCCATTAGGCTACTTTCCTCTATCTATCTACTCCTCACCTCTTTATCTTTCACTCTCCACATACCTGCCTCTCTCTTTCTCATTCCACAAAGGAAAGCAAATAACCCAATTATCTCAGGAAACGCTTTGCAATTTAGCTCTACGCTGACTTTGTTCTGGGTTCCATTTACAGAGCTTTAAGCTGATATAAAAGCATCCATTGCTTTTAAAGACCTGAGTGTCTTATAAATAGGGATGTTAGAGGAATAAAAAAATTGCTCTCCACACATTTTCCCAGTCTACCTGCTGCTGAAATCAAATAGCGGTATGCATTCGTCTACTAGAGAATTATTAATAAACGTTAAACATCATCATCATCATCATCATCATCATCATTCTATGTATGCGTATATGACATGATGGAATGGTTAAATCAGATCCGAGCTGAAGGACAGCAGAAGATGAAAATACGGAGAGGAAATTAAGATAGCGATTTGCAGATCTGATGATGCATGGCTGCTGTTTGAACAGTGGCTTGTAATTAGTTAGTCATTACTTGCCCAAATGAGGTGTGGAAAGCTGTTAATAGAATGACAGGGTCCAACAAACTCTTACAGATCCCCCTTTTATCTGCTTCATCAAACACCAAAATTGCATAGAAACGAATAGCAAGGCAGAAACAGACTCGTGAATGAATTATGCCAGAAGTGAGACTTAAGATCAGTGTATTCCCGCATCATATGCAAATAATTTGTCTGGAACAAGTCATTGAGGGTTGATGTCGATTATACTCTTTGGTCACTTAACTGACTCTTAGCTGACCGGTCAGAAATCTCAGCACTTGAAATGTTCAAATCAGAATAGGAGATAAGGATAACGAAATCTTGCTTAAGCAAGTGGCTGTGTAAGGCTTCAATTACAAATTCTCCCAGAAAAAGAGAATGTATTGTATCTACTGTAGTAAGTGGATGACGAGGTATAAATTTATACCTACTACTAAAAATGTAACGTTAACCAAATTTTAGGTTCAAATAGCTGGTGTGCAGAGTAAACTTAATACTGTGCAATTCAACCGTAAATTGTGTAAACGCAACATTTGCATGTGAAAACCCCCAATGTTAGAAGGAATGAGAAATAAAGGTAAGGAAGGTACGATGAGATCACATAAAAAAGGAAAAAGAGAATAATTTGAAAAGAGAAGAAACCAAGAATAAGCGTTTGTTAGCAGAAGAAACACCAGCACTGACTGCAAATCTCTCAAAGAATCAATAAATACCTCAGCATGTTGACAGCAAGCTTTCTGATGCACTCTAACTCCTTAATAATGAGCCAATAAGGAATGCTCAGAGCACTGCACACCATCCATCTTCCTGTGCGATGGCACATCCACATCCGTCACTTCTATAAAATCAGCCTGCCTGAAAAGCAAATGCTAGGGCTTGACAAATTACTTTTTGCTGCTTTCTCTCCACTTCTCTCTGGTGAAGGAGAAAGTGCTTAAGAAGTGAGGAATTAAAAAAAAGTGAGAAAAAAAGTGCAAAGGTTTAGGTGTGACAGGCAGAAGTCGGGGCCAAATGATAGATTGCTGTAAGTCCGCTAAAATAAAAAGATAGAGAGATGGAGAATGTATTAAAAATGAAGGATAAAAAGGGAGAAGACAGAAGGTAGACCTCAAAGATTTCGGGAGGAGAGCGCCAAAAAGGAGGATGAGTTCCTGTTACAACGAAAGGTCTCAAGTTTGGGATGTGTGTGGTCTGTGAAACTTTAAAGCTAAACCCCTATTCTTTAGAGGGGTTATAAGAGGAGATATATATCTCTGGGTCATAATCCTCTCCACCATAAGGCCCCATTATTGTCCATCATTATTCCGTTATTTCAAGAGACAAGCAAGTAGTCTTAACTGGTCTTTCAACCTCTGCCATTGGAAGTAAGCACTACAGATGGTACTAATTCACTCGAACCAGCCCTCTATATCCCATAAACCCACACATACACAGTGAATGTCTGTGGAAAGCTGTTGAAATATGGCAATAAAGATTAAAGAATTGCAAGCAAGAAAACACTCCATATGTCCTCAGAGACATTTCCTGCTGCTTTTTGTCTCATAAACTGCCTTAGCATAAAAGTTACACACCAATTGCAAAAAATATGCCGTGACTATCTTTTATAGTCCATAATAAATTTTTTACCTATGATACAAAGCTGATTCAAATAAAATGTTATTTATTCGATTTTTTCATTGTGTATTGCAAATTGGTTACATGAAAGTAAATGATCTCTTGACATAATTTGACATAATTTCATACTGCAAAAAGTGTTCAAGCACTCAGTGAGTGTCTGGAAATTTTACTAGTTGAATTGGCAGCCAAATTAATTTAATTAAAATTTGTTTCACACTACTACTAACTTGCACTTGAGGCTATGTTTGGGAGGGTATTAAGCTTTCCTTTAATGCCATATAGAACCTCTGAAAGGATCTGGAACCTGTAAGTTTACTTGACCTAAACGATTACACATGGATCTAATTTAGAAAGGTATGATTTTTAACCATCCTAATATCCCTTAAAGAAATTTCCTCAGAAAGTGCAAATACATAGTGGTTAGAGTGTGTATGTAAGGAATTCCCCCAATAGCACATTCGAGCATAAGGTAAAGTATGTGAGATTTTTCATTCTAAAGTAGGCGCCCTGAAATCAAGAAGAAAGTCCATAACTCCCAAGAAAGTATTATATCAATGTGCATGCCACATTTTAAAACTACCTCAAGGGCTAGGGCATTCAGTTACAGTAAAGCATCCGGATTTGCATGTGTTCCAAGCCAAGAAAACAACTCTTTTATTTATTTGAATTTGTGAGCAGGCAGCAGGAAAGAACTCATTAAGCTGAATTATCTTGTTTTGGGACAGAGTCTGGAGGGAAGGGGGACTGAACTCACTGGTGTCTCAGACTCAGATTTATCTGGGTCAACTCTTGCAGTTGATGCACAGAAACCAAAGTTCTTATATGCAACATCTTGCATGATCATCATTGTCACATGATTTACAAAGTAAGATCTCTGAACCCACTCCAATACGCAGCATTTGCCTTCGCCACCTAAAAGAAAGCAACGCACTAAAACATCTGTATATAACATATTCATAGCTTTTACCATTGTTCTCTCATGTCATCCCTACTACCCTAATTACTGTTGCACTGCCAAAAATATCCCACTTGTCTGGAGGTGTTGGCTCAATTAGCGAATCTCAGCGGTGCAAAAATCTTTAAATACACCCCGCTGACTTCCAGCTGAAAAACAGCGATTGGCAGTCAGGAAGAAGAAGTTGACAAATAGAATTGGTTAAGCTTAAGTTGCACTGATTGATTTGTCTCTGGATGTGCGTGTGTGTGTGTGTGTGTGTGTGTGTGTGTGGGTGTGTGTGTGTGTGTGTAAATACACCGACTTGATGCAGAGGATACCTGCCAGAAACTTAGAGTAAAATAGAAAGAGAAACAAAGGGTGAGAGAAAGAGAAATAGCCAAACGGAGAGGTGTAACCGTAGTGCAGACTAATAGCCCATTAGCCCATTAGAGCACTTTAGTGCTTGGCCAGGTTTAGCTCCTATTTGTGGCCACATAGTGCAGCCGAGAAACATTTCCGTCAGTTTGTCTAAACTAAATGGCATCAGCACGTCCATTACTAAACCGCTAGAGAAACGTACAATTTTTGCAATGACTTGTTAAACTCTAAGGAAAAAGTGCATTTTGCACAAGCTTGTTCTACCTGAAAGAGATGCCAGGAGACTGGAGGAAATACTTATAATGCAGTCCATCCATGTCCACATACAAAAACACAGATTCTTGATCTCTGCCACATCAATAAAAACTATGCCGTATGTGTATAACCACCTTAATTACAGAACATACCGAATTTTTTATAAAAAACATATATACGTAATTACAAACTCATTTCATTTCATTAGATAAAGGCAAGTAAGTACTTACTTCTATGAAAGGTAAGCACATAAGTCAAACGCAGGTAGTTGTGCTTATCAAGCAAGCATAAATATTACACTGTACAAAAGCTGTAGTCTATGTTTAGCACATTTAATAAAATCTCACTTATTAGTAAGGTTGCTAACCTTAATTTAAAAATCAAAGTTTAGCTGAAAATGAAATACTCTGTTGCATCTAGCCTACTTTTTAGCTGAGTAATAGGAGCACCATACTGATAAAAAAAAAAAAATTAATGTTAGAGCTACTGTACTAGGAACAGCCATAAAAGCATCTTATACTTCTTCCTCTAAATCACCTTCAACACACTCTACTCTGCCAATATCAATAGAGTGCCATTGTAAAGCTAAACCCATGAATCCATATCGATTTTGGTATAATTAAGACCCAGGTTGCAACTTACAATCAATTGTGCAGCTTCGAACTGAACAATAACAGAAACTCAACAGTCCAAGTGCTCGGACGACTCTCATTCTTCTAGGTGAAGCGATGTTCGGCTTTTGTGCTCGGGTTCTAATCAATGTCCGTGGTCGGAATTGGCTCTGTCTTAACAAAAGGAGCTGGAAAGCAATCACTGGACTCTTTCTGTACTTTTCCTCACTCATATTTTGACTACTTTCTTTCAAAAGATGGCTTACATGCTCTTGCACTTGGTCAGATAATCATCTTTACATTAACAGACTTTTCTATTGCAACACACTGTACATTTTTGCGTGTCACAAATGGTGCTCTTTTAACTAAGCTAGCAGTCTGGTGTCAGCTATATACATCTATGCATGTGCTGTGATTACAGCTCGAAATATAGGAATAAAGTTTTATTTAGCAGTAAAAATTCAGCTCGTACTACATTACCTATTCTAATCCAGGCCAAAATGTGTAGATGCACAACTTAACCAAAATTTATATATATTTTTTTTTCTTCTCCAGTTACCAACTTTAATAATCCTGGCCTTCCTCCATATGTTGTACATGGTTAAATAAACCGTATTATAATCAAAAAGACAATTTTTGTGTGTGGGCATGTGTGAGGATGGTGAAATAAACACTGTATAAAAAAACAATAAAAGATTTGAAGCATACTGCAGTGTATATAAATCACACAGTCACACACAGCTTTAACAAACCATAGTCTCCTTATCTCTGGTGTGCACACACACTCTACCCCAAACCTACACATACACTATCTATGCTGTGGTCGGCTGGAATGATCAACTTCTATCCATTCATCAAACATATCAAGTTCTGGGAAGTATGTGACTTAGTGCCAGCTCAGATCAAAGTGTAGGATTTTATGTACTGACTCAGTGCTCACTCACTGTGCTGTGACAGATAATGTCATGGCTGGTAAACACTCTATATTCTTACATTTTAGTAACATAATACACGGAGGTTGACACTGAAGAACTGGTACAAAACCCTGGATGTTTGAGGATTGGCCCATTGAAAAAGTGCAGTCAAACAGACTACAGTATACAGTATGTATTAATAATGTCTTATGTCATTTTTGCATGAGGACAGGAAGTATTGGGGTGTAGCCAAATAAACTATACTTAGTATATAGTTTTTGTTTCTCTATAATTTTTTTAATTATTTGCCTTTAATTTAAACCATCTGCTCAGCTATTTTTGTAAGCATGGATTCTAAATTATATTAATGTATTTACTATGCAAATGCAATCCTTTAGAAACATACTATTGCTGGCCATTAATAATGTCGTATAATATGACCACGCTACAGATTTGTCATCCTGCAAATCATCCTTTCTACCACATTCTGAAAGTGCTCTCTTGGATTTAGGTCTTGTGATGGGAAAGGCCACCAGTACGCTGAACTAAATTTGTGGCAATTTGTGAAACATCACATTATCAAGCTGATTATCAACCTGCCATCATAAGATGGTTAAATCGTTGCCATAAAGATGTACATGTGCCTCAGCAACAATATTTGTTCTCTGTGGCTTTCAGATAATGCTCATTTGGTATTAGGGACCAAGAAAACATTCCCCATAACCACCCTGAACTGTTGACCTAGGTCCATGGTTTCTTGTTTTGGATGGCAAATTCTGACCATACCAACAGAAATTAAGACATTTCAGACCAGGTATATTTTTTACAAGCTTCAACTAGCCAAGTTAAGGTGACACTGTCCCAACTCAATTCCTTCAGATTCCTGTTCTTGGCTGACAGGTCTGGAACCCATTGTGATCTTCTGCTATTGTAGACTATCCTGGGACTCTCGGACTCATCTCTGACCAAAGGACACTGCAACGCAGGACTATTAGGTGACTATTAGACTAACAGGCAGAAATATAAAAGTGGCATATTCAAGACTGCAAAGCAGAAAAGGTCTTAAAGCCGATTCCTGGCAATACATACAGTACAGGCCCATCACAGAGTGCTATAATACAGAATGTCTGGAGGCTCTCTGAATCAATAAAGATTCCTAGCCAGAGGTGCCTCAAGTCAAATTGCTGAGGTGGAGGTTGCTAGGAGACCAAAGGTACCCAGCTGGAGCTGTGACTAAGCCATTGGGGGAGTGTATATGTGTGTCTGTGTGTATATTGGGGGGGGTGTAGGAACAATAGGATTTGGTCCCAGCTGTGCAGCAGTGGGAAGAGAGCTGCGGGGCAACAACGGGGGGCGCAGGGCAAGAATAGCTGGTCTCTCATATTTACTTTGTTCTCCAGAGGTCATAAATCCCTCTCTCACTCGCTTTGCTCCAGTGCTCTCCATCATCACCATCTCGAAAAGACGGGTAAGGGCGAGAAAGGCAAACTTCCCCTCTAGACAAACAAAACCTCTGTCTCTTTGAGCAAAAGGAGAAAGCAAGGAGGTCAAACTCAACTACTCTCCCACATATATGGAATATTTGCATTTGTGCAATGCTGTGTTTAAAAAAACTTCAGGAGCACAGGGTAAGTGAAAAGGAATTTTTAATTAAACCCCAATAGCCACTGTTGTCAAATCAACCTTATAGTATAATTGTACAGGCACATTCCACTTAGTCTACAGACAATGAAATCGAACTAACATCGACTGATTCTGACTGTGTGTTCAACTATCGTTTCTAAGATTTGGGACGAAAAAGAGCCGTTCACCAAAACAGGTACAAAGAATAACCCAAATTAATGGCCTTGTCCTTAAAATAACTGTTTTCCTGTCATTGAATGATTCAGAATTGTAGGATTACTGCTATTATAGGTGTTACATGCAGACTGCAGCCCTCTTGCCAGTGGTAAGACCCAACTACTTTCTGAACCCTGTCTTCACATATATACACACCTCTGCTGTCTTATAGTATAATAATCACACTTTCTCCTCTCCTCCTTCTGGCTAGGAATTTCACAATCAAGAACTCTATAAAAATGAGAGAGCGATGAAAATTTAGGCAGGGAAACCACGTTTGGGGGCACCACAGGATTGTAGCTGAGGCAGGGCTAATTATGTTTAACTAGGTTTTTACATGGTTTTAACTGGGATCTGTGGTCTCCCACTATTTTAATACACGCAGGAGGCTGGGGCATCCCTCAGTGATTCTGCACAAATGTGAGAAGGCAGCCATGTGCCCTCTTTTCATAATTGACTTCTTTTCTGATCACTGCCCTTTTTTCTCATTTTGGAGACCATTAGGCAGGTTTCTTATTTTTGGCAGGGGGTTGAAAATGACAGTTGAAAGGGAATAAGGGTTGTCACGGTTAATGAACTCCTGGAGCGGCAATGATCGGAGGTGTAGTCTGAAGCCCTGGGGCCAGAAAGCAGTTCCTGGCCTCCTGAAAGATTTAGCTCAAAGAAAAGTAATGAAGCTTCATGTCACAAATGTACTTTTTCCGAAGAGGTAAATTTTTGTTTTAATTGTTTGAACCCCCCCCCCCCACACACAAAAAAAAGATTAATGGATTAATATTATTCATATTATTTACTGTATTGATTATAATAATAGTATATTAACATAATATTATGATTAATATAATATTATTATTATTGTAGGCATTATAAATTACCTTAGTCTTGACATGAAAGGATTGTGTATGATATTATTGTACAGAAATGATTTTCTTGGTGTTTCACAGTTGCAACCAAGAATGCAGGGTGTAGGGATACAAAGAGTGCTATAGTGCCGCAGACTTTCAAGAGTTATTTACCCACAATATCTATGCAATATATCAATATTACTAATAATATATCAATATTACTATGTCACTATAATAATAATAATAATAATAATAATAATAATAATAATAAAAAAACAAAATTCAGAATAAATATATAAATGATCATTTCTGTTATAGTGTTATAGTATATGCTGCTTAAGAAAATTAGTGAACACTTTTTGATTGTAGGAATTTATAACTAGTTGAACTGAACTATTGAAGGCCGCCCCAATGTTAGCTTAGCTCATTTTAAAGTTACCATCAACTTAGACTGGCACATAAACTCAGGTAAGCCCCAGTGGTTGCTTTAACTGTGAATAGATCAGTGAGCCCTTTGTCAAGGTTTGGTCCATTTCTGTGCATGTGTAGGTGGGTGCACATAAATTTCTCTTAAGTATGTGTGGGCTGAGCAAAGGTAAAGAAGCTCATTTTATGGCCTGACGGCTTAACTGGATGCCAACACCATGTGGCCTGGGCAGCACAGGGACCCTCTGGAGTTGTGTGTCATTTCACAAGGTTGGCATTTCCAGAGGAAATAACTGCCAGAGCAAGGGTGCATGAAATTAATGCCCACAACCACAGAATGGTGGGCGGGGGTAGTGGTGGTGTTGAGACAAAGACTAATAAAGATACAAGCCGGAGACTATAGGACAACGTGGAGGCATAGGGCTGTAAAATGAGAACACCACATGAAATTCTGCATGGTTGGAACATCACTGCTTATTGACTACAGTGTAAACAGGTTGACATCATTGTTTCAAAGAGGGTTTGTAATAATAATAATAATAATAATAATAATAATAATAATAATAACCCTAACAATAACAATCAAAATAGTATTCAGGGAGTAGTATTTAGGCAGCACTAAATTAACTTTGAACCTATGGATATACTGCATAAGTATTGTTTTCAGTATATTGACTGGTTTCTTACTGGCCAGCATTAAGTAATTGTTTTCTTTTGGACTGCTGTAGATCCTGACTATGTGGCCAGACATCATTACACAAATTTTATGTTTCTAAAGTGCTCATTGCTTTACTAAATCTTTTAGGCCAAACCGTGGCCTCTGCAAGGATGAATGGATTTCAGCTTTGTCCAGATGCTGTGAGGCATATTCCAGATGGGGAGGAAGCATCTGTTAACTTCAGAGATCGAGGAGATAGGGAATCATATTCATAGGGACCCAACCAAAAGGCTGGCTTTGACACTAACAAAAGAAAAAAATGTTGGGGTATGGAACCACTGGACAACTAATTGATCCGCTGACTAGAAGGTTCTGTGGCCATGAGGGGGGCATCTGTCTTTTTAGACAGATATTTACAACCCTGGGGCTCAGTGCGAAGAGCAATTTTCCAGGCTTGACGTTGCTGTGTGGACTGAGAAAATAGCAGTGCCTAGGAGGTGGCAAAAACTCCATTTAACCTTCCTGGTGGACAATATCTTCAGGCTTCAAACACACACTAACAACTCCACCTCTAAGCATCTCCAAGCAAACAGAGCTGCAGGCAGACACAAGGCTGACCGTTCCATCTAGAGGCCGCTGACATGAATGAGAATGACATTTCAACCAGGGGGCAGGAGGTGACAGATCAGAATGGAGATTACCGCTTCACTTTTGCCACGGCCGTTTGTGCGGTTCCGCCCCCATTCTTTAGTGGGAATCCTGTCTGTGTACTCTGGGATACAATAGAACACTAAATACAATGGAGCACTAAATTCTGTGACTGAAGAATTACCTGCTCTTATTTAATAATCCAAAAATGGCAGCATGGAAGCTTGCAAGCCCCAGCATGACAGGTTGAAAAAAGCCACTGATGTGTGGTAAGAGAAAGGAACATTTGTCAAAGGGGAAAAAAAGTATGGAGGAGGAAATGGGTATTAAGCAGAGGTGTCATGGAGTAGGCTGTTTGTGGGAGGCTCGGGAGGGCTGGGGGGCGGTGTATGCAGGAGCGAGTCAGGGAGTGATGTGCAAGTCAGGAATGTCTTTGTTACTCCAGGCTAATATTTGTGCACGGATTTAGCTTTTTTTTTCCCCCTTCTGCACTTGCTGTTTGCAAAAAGGAATGAAAAGACAGATCACTGATGAGTTACCTAGCAGCATGGGGCCATGTGGAGGAGAGGAAGAAGGAGAGAAATAGTAGAAGTTCCTATAGAGAAACATGCTTATTATTCTAAATGCCAGTCCCACTATCATTTCTATCCTTCCACCACAAAGAGTGATGGGAGGGAAACTAACACGCTACACAGAAAGAGAGAGAGAGAGAGAGAGAGAGATGGCATGTAAGGTCAAACTCATTTCAGTCATCCTATGACCTCTCTTCTAGGACAGACTGATACACTATAATGCCAAACATATGCATACATCTAATTATACTGTTTAGTTGATTTTTTTAAATCCTGTTGCAGATTTAATCTCCTTTTTATGGGTATAATAACCTCCACTCTTCTGGGAAGAGTTTACACAACAATTTTGGTGCATGGCTTTTGGGGATTTTCCCATTCACCCACAAGAGAATTTGTGAAGTCAGGTACCAATGTTGGTTTCAGTCAGCATTTCAGTTAATTCCAAAAATGTTCAGTGGTGTTGAGGTCAGGCCTCTGAGTTTTTTCACTTCCGCCATGGCAAACCATGTCTTGGCTTTTTGCACAGGGACGTTGCCGTCTTAGTTCCAGAGAAGGTAAGTTAAGGTAAGAAATACTATAACATGCATAGACATCCAGTACATTTACGTATGTACTTCCAAGTTTGTGGCAGTAGTTTGGTGAAGGCCCACATATGGCTATGATTGTCAGCTGTCCACAAACCTTTTGCCATATAGCGAAAGTGCCACTAGACGGTAACAGTAGTCCCACCATCTGTGCTGCACAATCCCAACCAATCAACCAAAAGCTGTATTCCAGATTGGCCTTGGCACTTAGCACTAACATGGCAACAGACAATGCAGCAGCGACCCTGTATTTTAAAGCCAATTGCCTGGACATCCAACACCATTTCTGCAGTCACTGTCATTAAAATCACCCACAAAGGCTTTGTTTTCACACTGTTGTGTTCTTTTTAATGAAGCGGACAGGGTCCTTACAAGTGAAACAGTAAAAGCAGTGTTTATTTCCACAACATTACCAGCATCACCCTAGTGCTCATTTGATCATAAAAGCTGTATAAAAGTGTTAAAGTAGATTATTTCTCCTCGGCAAATAGGCTATTTTATGCCATTATATTTTAACCCTTTAAATAAATTAAATTAAATTAATTCCACATGCATTGCTCAATAATACAATTTTTCTTATAACTTGACCTATGAATTTATTCTCCTTAAAATCTGGATTTTCCCTAAAGCTCAATATTGCAGTTTTAACTCTCTGAATCCTGGCCTGCTAACATGGCACAGCACAGCCAGACAGAAAGAAAACTGACAAGTCAAAAGGACCTCAGCTGTCCGTCTGACCTTACGACAGGGACGTCTATCCAGGTTTGTCTCCATTTCACTACATCTCAGTGGCTCTTTTCTGGCCTGCAATAGTGTGCCAGCTCAGGGAACGTGGACAAGGGCAAGGAGCAGACTCAGTGTCTCACAGTGTCTTGTTTTCAAAGCAGGCTGCCAGCGCCTGCCAAAAGTAATGCAATACAGCAGATTTGCTTTCTTTGCTGTAGCTTTCTCTCTGGCTAGACCAGATTCCCTGGCCTAGTTACTCCAAACACAAGGTAGATCCCTGACTCCAAATATTTAAGGACACTATTTCTCAGCCTGTAATTAAAAATTGTGTGTGATGCTGTCTCGCTTTCCTGAGCCTGAAGCTTCAAAGCAGCAAGGGGAAATGGGAACATGCGAACAAAAGGCCGTCGAAACTTGTTCTCTCTCACTCTCTCTCTTTAACCCCAAGTCTTTGCCCTCTCTTTGACACCCAGATGAAATGTTTAAGCAGAGGAAGAAAAAGAGCAGGGATTTATCCTGATGATTCACAATTGTTACACACTCCATGAGACTGTTAATGATACGTTAGCTAACTCAAGAAGTAAATATGTCAACTGTGACTCAAAGGGATAAACTCTTTTATGTATGCAAATCCGTGTTGAGACGAGCCACGGCATGGAAGGGAATCCTCACACATGAGTCTGCTTTCTACCAGAGGAAGTCAAAGGAACTCTAAATAGATCCATAGTCACCTACAATTACAGATCCTAAAGGGAAAAAAAATCTCTCTCGACACTGCGCCGCAATCCTACTGGGACCTGCTCTGATTTAAGACATTTATTTATTCACAAAGAAGCTTCGGCAGCCCCCATCCATTTCTCTGTGCAGACAGGCTTCTGAGTGACAGAAACCCTAGAGTTTATTTTGCCATGCCCCAGCAGTACTCATTCCTATCTACACATTTCAGTGCCTCATCTTCGCAGGGTCGGTAATGTGCTTTGCCATACAATTTGCAATTTACAATTTTTCTGTTTATATGAAATATTTAAAATATACAATATAAAACCCAGTTTTGTGTTAGGCGAATATTTTCTAATGTAACTTATTAGGTAAATATTTTACACTTGGTAATTAAATGTTATCAAATATTTTCTGCAAAATGAAGTTCATTAAAACAAATTGATTAAATAAAGAATGCTCTTTTTAAAGTAGGATCATAAACAGAATACTCAGACTACATTCACCTCAGATCATCATAACTTTTCCCAGATATGCAGCTTTGCGATAGAGGAGTAACACTTGCTGTGACCTTCCTGAAGTCCAGCATATGCAGGATTCGAATGGCGCATTTCATCGCTCAGCACACACAAAGACACACACACACACGGTCAGCACTGATAAAAGCTCTGGAAATTTAAACAGAAGCAGCTTGAGCCACAAATATAAGAATTTGCCCTGTAGGCAGACTCGTTGAGAGTGCATCATGAAGAAAAGATTAGGTATCGATTCACAACCTGCCACTCTCTAGGAGCAAAGTGTCTACAATTAGGGAATAATTACATCTTTATTAGGAACAATATAGGGACTGAGCTCATGCATCTTTTTTACCCACTTTGTTGAAAGTTCTTGATTAAATAAACACAAGTACACACTTTTATGTTTATGCCCCCTCAATTGAGCAAGCTTTGTTTTTTTTTATTATGAGAGAGAGAGAGAGAGCTCTTGTGATCTGCCTCTTGGCAAAACAAAAAAATTAATTCTCCTAGATTTAATCATGTTAAAATTGAACTTATAAATAATGCAAATGAATTACAGATACAATGAGTGCAGTTATGACCATGAGACTCCAAAATAGCAACTGTAATACCTTTTGAGATTATCATCTTGAGAGAGCTTAATCAACAGAGAAAAAATATTCTTCAATGCTGAAACTGATTATCTGTGAAAGAGAGAGAGTAAAAGCATGAAATAGAAGAATTATTCTATTCAAGAAAAACAAGAAATAGCTTGGTTGACTCCCCCAACTCTACTACCTCCATCTCTTTTCAGAGTTTTTATCTTTTTTCGGCATTCACTTGCATACTCTGTCCGAGAGTGCTCGGTGGTCCTTGAAACATTTTGGAAACACAACCTTATGCTGCAAATCGGAATTTGACTGACCCTCCAGCAGCTTGACTTCACAGCTCAAATCAGACTTTGTGGGAGCTTTCTGTGAGATCTCCAGTGGTAGAACCACAGCTGCTTTGTAGCAGGCAAAGTGTTCTGTCACATATATCTATGTCACCTGCGGTGGTCTGACTCAGCCAAACTGACGGACCTTTGCCAGGCCTCACTGTGGGGTTCCTGCAAGAGATGAGTGGACGCCAAATAGCTTCATAAACGAGCAAGGAGGTTCTGGACACGCCTCAACCCATTGTGTCATCTTTATCACGCCTGACCCAAAACCAAATACCCAGGGCCCCCCCATCTCTTTGGCGACGTAAGCGGGGCTGCACCGTTGCTTAGCAACCAAGAACAATGAGTCCCTGGGAAAGCACACTGCTTATGCAAAAGGGCAGTCTTTTCACTCTGCTGAGAGGAGAGGTGGCAAGGGGCACTAAGAGAATAAGTAGGAGAGGGAGACAGAAAGAAAAAGAGCGCACTAATGGGCAGATTTCCAGGCCATATACTCGGACACAAAAAGTTAATTATTCTAAATGTATATATCCAAGAGTCATTAAGAGATTTATTGCATTTATTTTGTATTTTAATTAGATTCATTAGCTCCCCTTTGTGTTTTATATGT
>JAOVVA010000034.1:7007567-7023271 GCA_028565275.1 Leiocassis micropogon
TATATATATAATTTTTTTTAATTTATTTATTTTTATATTGCTTCAAGAATGGGGGTTACTTCCTTTTGCTGTCTCTCAATAAGCAGCTTGATTTGATTGGTTCAGTTAAAACACTTTCAACAGGTCCTGTTGTACAAATGAGGACATCAACATGTTCTGCTCGAGTTTGGCTTTAGAGAAAAACTAAAGCAAAGAGTGCCTCCCCATGCCGCAAGACTATCAACACTAATGCACCAATTTGGGTGTACTTTCAGTCAATTTATTTCACCGAGATAGAGTTGTTTGAAGACAAATCCACAAATCACTTTGGAATTTTTTGACTGCATTAACATGAAATAAATTTCCAAAGTCAGCAAAATAAACTGCAGTTTCTATGTTATATGTATAAATGCTTCGGAATGAGATGACTATGCAAAGTGGTAGGAAAGACAGATCTAGGCACATGTATGTTATGAAAAAGGAATATGAAAATAGAGTTTCTGTGGCAATTAAAACTACTTAGCCTTAAAATAATTCTTTCACATATCAGATTAGTGAAAGACCAAGGTGAACAAGGGGGTCCTGCGCTCCCTATAGTGCTTGGGCCTTAATGAATCATTTCAGGTATGCAGTACCATTATGATGCCATTAATTATGGTTGAGACAATGATGGAAGACAAAATAAAATATAAGAAAATAATGTTAAGTCTAACAAGTTGGACAAACAAGTTTAACAATTATTTTAAGGCTAAATTTATTAACTGTACTGGGTGTGTCCTTTACAGTAAACTTGTACTTATCAGAGAAAAGCCAAAGGAAGATCGGAGGGTCCAAGCAACTCTGCCTTGTGAAGAAAAAAATGAAGAAAAAAAAAAAACTCTGTAATGGTATACATCCTTGCATGTTGTGAGCATTTCTGTTTTATATCTGATCTTTTACTTCATCAGGCACCCATCAATGTGCCTTTCTATAGATGCTTAGGTCTGCTCAGACACAAAGCCTGAACCATGTTTGTTTAAGCATCAGCTTTACGTTTTATTGGCACGAAATTAAATGGCAAGGGAAGTGAATGACAGTTTCTTTCTATGGAAGTCTCACACGTAGCCACAACCTTGCCAAAGCATTTAACTTTCTCCACTCTAAAAGTGCAGGCTTAAGAGTGTCTCCCACTGTTTCTTGTGCCTTACTCCCTTTTCCCTCTCTCATTCAAAAAGTAATAAGCCAAATGACAGCTTTATATATAAATGATCTTAAGTGACAAACGCTGCTTTAGGAGCATGATGAAAATCTAAGATGAAATGATACATGAAGAATATCCCTATTTAGACATTCCGAGTAAGAAATATGATACGTGGGTAATCCTCAGTTTCTCTCAAGTCTTTGTTGCACAAGCTTCTACCCCGTTCACATTTTAAAGAGAGGCTAAATTATGACCAAACATTCACTCATACACCATTCACTGCCAATTAAAAGCTGCTACATGTACTTTACTGCCAATTAATTATCAGTGTTTGTGAAGGGGGTATGTACTGTATGTGCTTTTCTGTGTCATCCTCACAAAGCTTATGCTGCATTTGATTAGATATTCGATCTTATTTTTTGGTCTTTTGGCCTGAACTTCCATTGACTGTGGCAGGTTCAGCTTTTTGAGCTACTGCAGGAAGTATTTCTTCCGCTGAGCCTTCTTTGTCAGGGAGCTGATTTTAAACTCCCACTTAAGATCCTGGCTGATGATGGTGATTGTTTTGATCGAACTAAGGCCCCAGATTAGCCCAATCAGTTATCCTGTCCATTTTCCATCATGTTTAGGACAGCTCCACTCAGAACCATGAAACACAAGAGTGCTGACTGTATTTCTTTTTTTTTTTAAAGGTATAATAATTTATCTAGGGTGCTAAATACATTTCCAGACTGTTCAAAACCAAAAGCCCATCTGATTTGGAAAGATTTGTACTCCTCATTCCACAGGTGAAAAAGTCAACTGCAGTACAATTTAACTGCTTTCTTTGTTTGTTAAATCTAGGGTTTTCATACAAGCATGAAAGAGAAAAAAAATTCTCGAAAACTTTTCTAGTCTGTATAGAGAGATGTGTCTGCCCATTGCCACTGCTTCCTATCTCTACACCATGACCCATAGGGGAGCCTCTATGATGGGATTAGCTAACTATATCATAAAGGACCAAAGCACAAAAAGTGCAAGCATACTGTAGGTTTTTCAAAAGAACCCAGTAAGGTTCTTCCCCATGCTGTCTGGGTAAACAGTAGGAGGGCAAGGAAATGTATTCCTCCCCAGCTAGTGTTATTTCTTTCCTTAACAAAGGACATTGGGAGGGTCAGGACTCCCGAACCTATGTGGCAGCTTGTTGAAGCCTGTCCGCGAGTTCTCGCTCCCTTTCCTACTGAGAGCAAAGTGAGATCAGAGCCCCATACCTCATCCCTGCAAGCTGACAGACCCTGTCAACTCTGATATTTTAAAATGATAATCAAGACTGCTGAGCTTGCAGACCTGAATGGTTTGCCATTAGTAGCTATACAAATTAGCTATACAATTTGAATGCCTTGGAAGCTATTAGATTCATTTAAAAATAGGAAAATCACAGGAAATATTGTTATAAACATAAATATGAATTTTTTGGGAATGATCATGCAACATTTGAAGCTCTCTAGGGGTTGTCCGTCAGTTTGATTTATTACACAGAACAGATTAATTTATTTTACAAAACTTGTTCTAAAAATGGACTATCATCAAGAAGCAGTTCAGCTCCCATGTATTTCCATTCCATTTAATCTCTGCTGGTACGGCAACATCAAATATTCAGTTGACATGGGAAAAGTTTGGTGTATATGCCTAAACCATACAACAAACAAACAAATCAGGATGGCAAGTTATGCTGCATTTCATTTCAAGCAATCCTTCCAGATAATGGAATAAGCTAATAACTTTTATTCTTTTTGGCATATTTTCTATAACAGTGGCTTTCAAAAGAAAAAACGAAAGAAAGAAAAAAATAACAGAGGCCCAAAGGGACAAACACTATCAAATAAAAACTGTATTGTATCAGCACAAAAGGCTGCTTGTATTCTAGAAACATTTCAGATAATTCATCATAAATGCTTATGTTTATTTTCCAGGAAGGTGTAAACTAACCGTTAAGTAAAAGCCACCTGAGTTTGGGCTGATTGGAATCAGAACAAGGCTCCAGTTATTCCCAAACCACTGCAAAGGAAGTCTCGACTGCTATAGGATTCACCTCTACTCAGTGATAGCCTCCCACATAGTCATTGCATTAGTGTGTGAGGTGGGCAACAAACACCCTAACTGCCTGGAACTGATCTGATAAAGAATAAGATCTTCATTATCTTGGACCAACAGCTCCTTAAAGCTCAGAGAGGCGGTTTAAAGTAAGAACACTAATCAAACCCAGTTCTGCACCATATCCCCTCGACACACCAATCTTTTGAGATACAAGCAAGACATGAATCAATACTTTTTTTTGTGGTCCCCTGGCTGTGAACAAAATATTTTCACTAAAGATTTAGTGATGAGATTTTTGTTGCTATGCTAATCTCTCTCCAACAGGTTTTAGCATGAGTATGCTTAGACCCCGTCATTTTTGTACTTTCATGCAGATTTAAAAAAAAAAAAAAAAAAGATTCTTGATGAAACCACTTTGGATAAGAAACCTGCTACATGCTATAAATGCAATTACAGTGTACAGGGTGGCAGACCTGGGGAATGTGTTGGGAACAGGGACAATAAATAAGGCCTTGAAATGTTTTTTAGAGATAGGACAGTAGAATCCTCAAGGAAATCATAAAGAATCTGAGGCTTCAAACAAAAATACATTCTCCAGAAAAGATTTACAACCAAAAGAGGATCTTAGAGATTAAACATTTGAAGAAAGCTTCAAATAGCGAAGTTAAATCTCAAACATGGAATAAGCCAGCACACTCCATTTTCCAGATCCATTGTTCATTCCCTCTACAAGTCTTTACTCATCTCACGCTCTCTTTTCGGTGTTTAGGCTTGTGTACTCTAGTCGCCTGGGAATGATGGCTTGGGAGGAGGTGTTGACAGAACTCAGTAGCACAGATTAGTGTAGGCTAACACTGGTCTGCTTGACGTTGCTTGACTGTGTCTGTGTGTGTGTGTGTGTGTGTGTGTGTGTAGGCTTCATTTGTCCGTTACCGTTTGCTTGTTTACACACGACGACCGACAAGGGACAGAGAGAGAGAGAAGGTGCTTCCTCTATGCCTTGTTTACACAAATCACTTAGACATATTGCTTTTCCAGTTGACTACTCATACTCCTTTGAGCATCACTCCTTTACAGTTCCAACAAACAACACCACATACTACCCACCATCTAACAAAGGGGTATACCACCTGTGATATAGTTTAACGTAAGCAAAAGAAAGAGAGAGGATTTTATTGACTTCCAGTAAAATTTATTACAGAGGACCTGCAAGGTCCAAGCTCACATTCATTTAAAGCAAAGGAACAGCAAACAGCTTGTGAAAATGCAGGATGTAAGAAGTGTATACCAATAGACGGAGAACAAGTCAGTCACTATAAAAGATGTTATTGCTGGCTACTGCCTCATAATTCCAGCCAGCACCAAAAGCTGGTCGGTTTAAATAAGAGCTGTGGGACTTAGCACCATTAAATAGTGTTGCATCCTGGACTTTTTTCAAACCAGATACTGCTACAGCACGCAAAAAAAATTCCTGGACCTAAAATCAGACACCAAAGTTATCATTTATATATTACTAATCAATTCAGAGTAATTAGCCCGAATCACAAAATATACTGTGTATGTTAAATAAAACATGGAAGACGAGTGTGGGCAATTAATTATCGAAATTCAATACAGATGTCCAGTTCCTCTAGACTGCTTCAACATTTGGAAGTCCTGTGGGAACAGGCAGTCGCTGTTTGAAAAGCTTGATGTTCAAGGCATTTATTGTAAATAAATTAACTCTCCTTATCTGTTCTCTGAATTATTAATGTAAGAGAAATACATTGAGAGAATTGCTCGTATGAAGAAACAGAACTAATCCTCCATTCCACTTTTCACTTATTTAAATACTTCAAATGACAGAGTGGTTTCTAAATTACCCGCTTGGCTTCCGCTTACTTCAGATGGTTTTATGGTGCTTCTGTTTCTTACACACACCACACAGCCCATAAAAGCACCGACAACTCATAAAATCCACTTTTACCACCAGAAAAGGGCAGGGGACAGAGGGCTGATCGGTTGCTGAAAGCTAATGGGCAGTTACATGATCGAATGGCAGATTACTGTATATCTCTTTACAAGCTCACTCTAACATGAGGCATATATTTCACTTCACTTTAATGAGTCTAGGAAGAAACAACATGACAATATGAATTTAGATTCATATTCTTTTATATTCTAATGCCAGTGGTTGGCTGCTGTAACGGGAAGATACTTTACTGTGGACGTCAAACTATTGCAACTTACAGATAAACATTAAGCCACCATACTGTCTTTAGACTAAGGACATGCTCTAAATTAAACTTAATGTTAAGTTTTTTTTTTTGTTTTTTTTTTACATTTGCAATCCAAATGATTCAATTCAAGTGTACCAAATGTCCATTAAAATGCAAAAAAGTTATGTTGCTGAGAAAACACCATGATTTTTGGCCACTTCATCAATATTTCAAAATGCCTCAAGGATACAAGGAATCACATTTATTATTGCAGAATTCATATGCCTAATAGAAGAAGAATGTTTAGAATTACCTGCATTAACTTATATTTGTGTGGAAGTTAAACTTAAATCCAAAGATACATACAACTGAGTTTAGATGACACACCTAACCATGTCTCTTTCATATGCACACAAACACAGTATACATATATATCATTCAGCTTTCATATTCATTAAAGAAAGCTATGCATGAAAAGGTGACTGACTATACTATCCCGTTAGTAACTGAAAAGTGCAAAGCCACTGTAAATTTAAGCTTCCTGGCATCAGCAAGGGTCATAAACCTGCCGAGCCTGCTTGCCACCTTCACACATACACCCACAAACACCAGCTTTCTCCAAACCAGATGCCGTTGCCAGAAGGCACCCATGATGCTTGCTTTGACCCCTCCTCCCTAAATACTCTCAGGGCCTTGGTTCTGGTGTACTCACAGTATGAACGCACTAATTACAGGCACAGGATAGGCAGATTACAGGGACTACAGCCTTCCTTTCCTAGCATGGGGTAGTGAGTGAGAGGAGAAGGGGGCAGCATCAGGTTGTTAACCATAATGGATACCACCCATTCTTGCTTGTTATTGTTCTACCAAGTCAGTCTTCATTCTCATCATGTTCCCAAGGTTTTACTAAAGTACTCGTCTGCAACCTCCGAAAGAAATCCATTATCCAACCTGTTTTACATTTGTCAACAGTTGCGTAATGCGAATAATGCAAACAGATCACCAGACGGCTTATTAGGCTAGCTCCTTAATTCATTCTTTGAAAACCAATTAAAACACCTAATCATCTCGAACAGGACAGTGTAATAAAACCAGCTCAGACCTGCCTGTAAACTAAAAAGCCCAGGGGAGTGAAACCTTTTGTTCTTTTCGAGAATTGCATTGCATTATAAAATCACCGATGCATTTGTATTATTATTATTATATACATAAGGGTTATGTTTCCTCAAAAACAAACAAAAACAGCACAGATTTTTTTAAGAAAAGGTATTGAGCTTAGCTTGTGGAAAAGCGCGTGTTGGCTGAGGCTGATCTTACACACTCTGGCCAAGCTCAATGATTTGGAGCCACTGTCTGTGCCAGTACAAATGAGCACACATACAAGAGAACAAATAAGGCAAATTAATGCAACAAGAAAAAAAATCTGGGTTAACATATCACCTAAGGCTACCAGGTTTTTACATTATATTGGGGAAAAAAAGCATCTTAACAAGCCTCAGTGAGTGCTCTGAGCAAGTATAAGAACAAGTGTTCCTTTGGGACAGGAAGCATTTTACTGGTATTTACGTTTCCTCAAGTAAGACAGTTCTGTAATCAATTCATACTGACCTTTGGTGGACAGCAGACCATGTTACCAATACCAAACAACTTCAAGGTTTATGTAGGTGCACTCAGGGTACATTTGATGCTTGATGACCAATTTCTGGCATGGATTTATGCAAAGCAATTCAATTTTTTCTCATTAAGCTCATAATAGCTCTTCACTTGTAATACCAGATTTAAAAAAGCTTTGCCTTTTTTTTTTAAAGAGACGAGGCAGAATGATTCAGTGTAATTTGCCCTTGAAGTAGTTTTCCAAAACAAAGAGGTCAATAAATCAGGGGTGATGTCGGGTAAATTGTTCAAACAGCTGTTTCAATTGCCAGAGGCTGAAGTTTAATACCTGCCTCAAAACAAACATTGGAATGTAGCGTAGCGAAAAGACTATTTAAAGGTTCGGCCAATTGTGTAGGTATGTCTTTGGGGAAACAGAGGTCTGGAAAAGGAAATGATTTTACCTTGTCTCAATAAAAGAACATTCCCACCACTGGCTACAGGTAATATGAACTCAAATGATCGGCAGAAAGGACAGTTCATACAAATTATTTGCAGAAACAGTAGAAGCTTTTAGACTTAAAAAAAAAAAAAAAGCTTTTATAATAATAAAAAAAAAAAAAAACGTGTGGTTTTCTACCCTGAGACAGCAGTGGGGGTGGAGGTGGGGCGGGGGCACTTTTGATTGCTAGTTTTCCTCCCGAAAGAACAGAGGAACAGCCTGTCCAACCTACCAGAAGTAAAACTTTATTCTTAGGGCAACGTTTGGCTTCCCACTGCAAACCCCAAATATTTCCCATCAATGACAACATTCATAAGAATGAAGAATGAAATTCCCTCAACCTTTTCAGGCAATTCCACATTTTCTGGAACTGAAAACTGAAACTTGCCGGCACACACATACATACACACAAGGTTTGACTGAACCACATCTGCACAAAAGCATCTCTCATAAATGTGCTTATCTATCTATAAATTGCTAGAAAGCATGATTTCCTCTTGAACAAATCAAATCTCAGCATACCCAACATGGTCTAATGTGTTACAAACATTTTAAAGCATTGTGTAAATATGTTTACAAGGCATACATAAAACATTAGCCAGACTGAAGCACATCATAGACAATAGATATGAAAATGTCAGGAGACTCACAGTCGTGACAAAGCGGCATTCTTCTGGAACAGTAGCTCTGGCAGCTGGTACAGTTGATTCCTATTTAGACGTCTAACAGGAGCGAAAGGAAAAAGCTACATTAAAGTCACTAGAGTAAACAAGAATACAAATAAAGTGAGGATTATCTGATACAAAAATTGAGTGGGATAAAACCTTGCATAATCAATGTATTAAAATATCTCTTTAAATATAAATTTCAATATGTGCGAAACTACAATCAGCATTTATTGACTGGCATAATTAGCAAAACTGAAAAAGACAGAGTGGGATTAATTAATAAATGAGACCACAGATTTCAAGTACTTATAGCTAAAGGCAAAGGCAATTAAACATATGGAACTAGAAGCTAATGATTTCTGAGGACTATTAGAAAGAGCCGAAGTCTGTTTTGACTTCACATGTTGCACATTAAAGTGAACAGCTGTACAGCTACAGTGCTAGTTTCAATAGTTAACCACATGATATGCAAAGAACAGCAGTGCAGCTGTGATGTGGCTCCTTCGTTTTGACAGTGGCTACATGCTGAAGCCACTATTCCCCCTTTCCTGATGGAGTGGGAGGGGAAGTGGGGGATTTGCAGCTTCTCAAACAAGAGAGACTGGCAAATGTGTTTAGTATCATGTAAGCCAAAGCCTTTTTTCCACACATTCTTGGTCAGGTTCCTGGTTGGCAAGTAAATCTAGCCAGCAACCTCAGATCACTTGTTCGGTTTTGTTTAGCTTCTTGTTGTTTTTCTTTTCTCTAAGGGGTTCTCCTTACAATACAAAGCTTAAAGCTGTTCCCTGCTTTAAGCTTAATATTAGCTAATACTAGGTTCTTAGTTGGCCAATGAAAAAAGACTTCAATCTCTGAACACTTACAGTCTCTCCAGTTCTTTCATATCATCAAAGGCCCCCCGCTCGATGGCTCCAATCTGGTTTTCCATCAGCTGCCTGTGGAGAGAGGTCACAGTTGGTGATGAAGATGTTTGGCAGAGGTTGGGTGGATTGGGACAGAGAGCTCTTCAGGTAAGATTGGGGGTGATCGACCTGTTTGTGGAAGGAAATTAGAATGTGGTGGAATCTTGGCAAATAAGAGGGAATTTGAGTGAGTCTAGCCAGGACGGCGGGTAGGGAAAGGTGCATGGGAGGGCTGGGAGACTGTGATGGCAGTGTCTGGTCAGTATACATTGGCTAGTGTGGTCTGGGATGGTGGTGGGGCATGAACCGAAGAGGCTTGCAGCTCTGGGATGTGTAGGCCACCGGCAAGTCTGTGGCAAGGTGCTCCAAAATGAAGCTACTTATTCAAGACAGGCCGGGTAAGCCCTTAGAACCACAGACTTCAGACTGACCACAGGGACTGCAAAAACACTTGCATGTTAATGATTTATATAAAAAAACATTGTTTTGGTGCAGTGTAGCACCTTGGAAGACTGGCCTCGAGAAAACAAAGATCATTGAAACAAAGAGTTGTTCATTCAAATTAGCTATTATGAAACAGCCATTTCCCAGAGAACATGGAATGAGAGCTAACAGTGATTTTTATTTCCCTAGGTCGAAGCATATTTGCAGGACACAGATCACAGGCTCTTAATAAATAAAACAGAACATAATAATAAGGAGAAATAATATCATTATGATAATAATATTATTATGAAATTATAATAATAATAAATGTTATTTTTCCATTAAAAATTTTACCATCTAACAAAGCAAAATACAAAAGGAAACAAGCCAGCATTCTGTTGTGGCTGTTCTGTATGAATCATGAATCAGAAGGAATAAATATCTTCTCAGACTGTAAACGTGCCAGGCATGGTTTTAAGATGTAGTCAACCATCGTTTGTTTTCTCAATGTATGAGCGAAGCTTGTGACTGTAAGCGTAAACCGTTTTTCCTGTAAGCGCCGTCTTCGCCAAGGGCAAAGGTTCATGCCCTCGTTTTCACAGCGAGGCAGCTAAGTCCCAGGGGTCAGAAATGTGAGAGTACCCCCCCATGCTTCTGCCTCAATGTTAATCATGTTAACAACCCACCTGGAACTACAGTGGCCGTAGGGAGACCTTGGAGCTCCTGGGGGACTCTGGTGTGTGTGTATGTGTGTGTGTATATTGGGTGAGGGGGAGCTGGGGAGTTGATGGGTGGTTGGATGGTTGGGGGATGTTAACAGGGAGATACTTGTTTCTGTCTAAGAAAATGACACAATTTCTTCTCCTAAAAGGTAGCATTGTGTTATAGACTTTAAAATACATGAAGTACATTGACTTTTGTAATAGCTAAATCCAAAGTAATTAAAAAACATTAAATATGATAATTTGTAAATTGTATTCTTTTATAGTAAAACTTTCACTTTTTCAATGAAAGGTATACCAGACATTAGCACATTAGGAGAGACTTACAGGACACGGAGGTATTTGAGTCCACTAAAATCATTCTTATTGATGCGAGTGAAGTTATTTCCATTCAGCTCTCTGCAAGAGAAAAGAAAAAAAAAAGAATTAAATATTAATGAATTCTTCCTCCTTTGGGACATTTCCATTTAAGTTGGCGAACATGATGGGATCAGTAAACTGAGATATGCCACTTGTGACCAAGACAGTGTTACATGAGAAACAAATATTTCTCAAGCCTATTAAGCATTTATGCAATGAGACAAGCCTCTATATCCTTAAAATAGTTTGGCCTGCAGTGTAAGGTTTAGTCTAAATCCATAATAAAGAAATCCAAAAATAAATAATCAGATCGAAGTAACATCTCTATATCCCTGTGTACATTACCCTGAGAGTTAGTAGATTTAGTTCTTTAAATAGAATCTATTTTTTGTAAATGTTTAGGCAAAAAGAATGTTCCTTCAAATAAGGAATGTATTGTAAGAAAGAATGAATCTCCAAAAAATGATGTAAATTCACCTAGTGTGTGTCTAACATCATAACAATAAATTTTTTATGAATTAACTGTTTGAAAATCTATGAAAATCCATCACTGTGTTTGTTACAATCATGTGTTCTTACCCTGATAGTAAAATAAATTTAAACCGATTCATTTGTCTTTACATATATTTTATTCCATTGCCATTTATAAAAAGACGACTTCTGCATCGAATATTTCATAAATCATACTGCATTTTACAAAAGCAAACAATAAAATGTAATTTTTTTTTTTTTCAGAAATTTAGCCATAAGCCATTTAAATTATTTTTGTACTGGCTTTTTTTCCTACACCGTGTTAGTGAAGCTAACAGCTTAGTCAGATAACTCCTCTTGCTAAGTTTTGTCTAATACCTTAAAACAAATAAGCTGTATAAAGCTAATATCAGCTAAGGAAGTCACTCACAGCTGTCCATTAAAGCAGTTTATTGAAGAATGTCTTTTATGACAGACTTACCTGGCATGAGGTCAGAGACTCCAAAAACAAAAAGGGTTCGATAACAGGAATATTGTCTATTGAACATACACTTTAACGGGTGTCACCCAAAATGAAACTTTGTGAACTGCAGATGCATTCATGTGATTAGTTTAATCTAAAGATTAAGCTGCTCATATTTTTTCCTCATAAAAATATATAATTATATTAATGAATATATATTTTTTACTGTTCAAATCACTGCGTGTGCTCTTATTACAGGGAACTCTGTTTGACCAAACTTGTTATTCTTTCCCAATGCATGACAAAAGAAAGGAAACTGCTCCTCTGTAGTGCATCAGTGAACAGCGACCTTTCAACTATTGACACTCCTAAACGTGGGACTTTTGGCCAGCTGTGGGTTTTGGCTCTAAGCCTCTGCACTCTGTGCGCCAGGTATAAACATACATGGCTCTGTTATTATGCCATGTTGTTATCTGGATAAATTTTACTTAATCCTGTAGAAGTCAAGCCACCACCCTATAAATGGGCAAAACACACTTGCATGCAGACACAAAAAAGTCATCTTTTTTTTACGGACCCAAAATTGACTTCTCTTGGTCCATTATAATGACCACTCTTGGGACATAGCTAGAGAGAGAGAACCAGAGAGCGAGAGGTCATTACAGACAGATGGTCTGTGTACACAGGTGCATGGATAGAGGGAAATAAATAATGGAGTGGGATTCATTAGCTGCAGCCTGATATACACATATGCTGTTTATTCCTGGGCACTTAATCCAGCTTTTCTCATAGCTTCTCAAGTATAAATCTACTGGGTGGCCCCCTGTACCGGAACCCAGGGGACTGAAGACCTTGTAGAAGAGAGCGGAAACTTAGCAAAACACAACCAGTCACCCTTAATCATGCTAACTGTGTTCACCATCTGCCTGCAAATTGAATGTTACTTGCCGTCTAGTAAAGTGACAAAAGGCTTGAACTGGTGCAAATCTACACACAGAAATGTCCTCATTAAATCCCCAAAGAGAGGCTTAATTCAGCTGGAAGCAGACTATGCAGATTTGTAAAGATCTTGTAGTCCTTGTGTTACGGAATCTGCAAGACAGCTGTTTCTTTCTATTCAATTGAGTGCTTTTTTTTACAAAAAAAAAAAAAAAACTTAAAATATCCCTTTCTGTAATTGGTTTTAAACCTGAAGTTGGTGGGGTAGAAAATACTGCAAAAAGACAGCGGTAGAAATGCCAGCATTGTCAGCAGGACTGTCCCAGCAGGAATTTTTGGTTGTCAAAACGAGGCAGTGATAATTTGGCAATGTTACGAATGTTGGGTTGGTTTTTGAAAAATTACTTTGATGAAAGCACGTTGGTCCAAAGTGATATTAATGAACAAATTAACCGAATATGGTTTTGCAAATATGACTTTAAAATTAATTAATTCATTATAAATTTATTAGTAGCATTTATGCGTGTCTTTCAACTGATGTATATATTTGAAAAAGTCATATTGCAGCTGGTAGCTTTTTTTCTCTCTCTCTGTTTTACTGTAATTAAGGCTGGCCTAAGAGGGACTCATCTCTGGTCTCGACAGTGAGAGCACCATTTGCTAGCCATTGGTCCACAGAGGAACCTGCTGCTTAGGTTAAGCACATATACATATATTGCTTAGTCAAATGACAATCACTATGAAATAAATCTTCAAAGCCAAACAAATATTAGGCAACTGTACTTTTATCAAACCATGAAATTAGGAAGCAGCAGACAAAAAAAAAAAAAAAACTTAATGCCTGAGATCCATTCTGAGATCCAAACTGGACATGAGTACCATATTCCTGTACAACACTGTAGATGCAGTTGCAGTGTATGTGTGGGACATGCCTAAATTAAGAGCAACTTTGTTCACTTTTTGTTTCACTTCCAAATCAATACTCATTTTTTGCCTGTTTCTTTTTTCTCTATACAATTCATGGTACTAATTTTGAAAGAAAATTAAATTAAGAGATAATGCTACAACACTCATGAGACATGTGAGCGATTTGTGTACAAGAGACTTGAGATGTGTGCACTGTTGAGTGGGAAACTTGAGTTTGTTTTATAAAATTAAGGGACCAGAGATGTTCACGTTGTGCAAACATAACAAATAAAGGTTAATATTATGTTGTTTTTTAGGTTGCAATTGCAACATTCTTTTATTCAAAATTATCCCAAATAATCAGTCATTCAAAATTTCCAAAACAACGAGGTCACAACCAAATTATACAATATATGACAACGTCATCCAGTGTTAGGGCTTCTGCTGGAGTTTTCTTAACCTTGCTTGCACGGTTATTAATATTGTTTGTCCCTGCCCACACTATTCTGATCTAATTATTTGGCTCAATTTCACAAAATACAGTATAAACAAACTTGTAGCCTAATTTAAACCACTGCAATTGAATCCACTGTAATTACTAGGATGCTGTAAGTGCATGTTTCTTTGTTTTTCTTCCTTCTTGTCTCTGCATGAATGTACAATACCACCCTCCCACATCTTCTTTTTCTTCCAGTCCTGTTGCACACTAGTCATATTACCCATGCTAGGTGCCATTATTGTATCATTCTATTTTATACAAATCCTTCCCACAGTCCAAAGACAAGCAGATTAGGTTACTTGGTGTTCCCAAATTGCCTGTACTGTGGACCTGTATGCCCAGAGTCTCCTGGGATGATTGGCTCCAGGCCCCCCGTAACCCTGTACGTGTATACTGTATATTACCTACAGTATACTGTATCTCCCAAGGTACTATAGTTGTGTAGAATGGGACAACCTCTTAATCTCTAGTCTTAGTACACAGCTGTGTCTTAAGGGTTGATATAAGTTATACTTATGTTATAAGCTATACTGTGAGGTATTTTCAGTAACAGTGAAACTAATTAAAAAAAAAAAAAAAAGGTCCTAAAGAGTTAAGGGGTTAATGTCTGAATACAATACATGAAGAGAAAATTTACTTCCTACCTCTGAGCCATTTTCTTGCTATTGCTGGGTCACTGAAAAATCATCCAAACAGGATCTTATTCACTAGGTCTACCAGACACTTACACAAAAATTCTGCCATTTCCCCCAACTTCATGGGGGAACTCCCAGTATAGCGGGTGCAAGAGCCAAAAGAGTGCCATTGCCCATTTCCTGTCATCTCATCACAGCTCAAAAGAGAGCTGGGGACCTGGATGTTTCATGTTTCCTGAGAGGCCTGATTTCTTAATAATTCAAAAGGCTATGAAGAAGTCCAATGAAAAAAGCCAGTATGTTTATTTCTGCCATCTGTTAAAAAAAAAATCCCGCTGCGACTAGGAGAGCTGTATAACATGAACTAGAATCTGCGGCAGAGAGATGGAAATGCTAATCCAATGCACGTACTCAGTGAATCTCTCTCTGATTGATAAATGTGTCTGTTGTTTGGACATTGAGCAGTCCTTGTGTTCTGCCACTGTCAGCACTGGTGGCACCAACACAAAGTTACATAACAGAAGACAAGGGGTATTCAGTATCTAGGAAAGAAGAGGCTCAGCAACATGACTGGAGCACTCAGCTTATTAGCAATCCAATATCCATATTCAGCTCATCAATGACAGTCTTTGAAATGTCCCACAGCAGAACTCAAAACACTGCTCAGTTTTCTGTCAGTCAGAAATTTAAATAATACTATTGCTGGCTGTTTTCAAATCAAAATGGATATATATATATACATAAGATATATATAAAGTACAGCTTCTGTTTACATCATGTTTAGAATATACAGTGATTCACAGCTTGGAGGTCGCAGGTTCTCACACAGAACGTTGTTTCTAACAATAAGTCGTCCTTGACCCATCACTGAGCGAGCTTCAACCGCTGACACAACTGTCGTGGTGACAGAAGAAATCAAACTGCAGTATCCACATGCACCGTCTCTTCCTTTGAGCAGCAGCTTTATTCTCATACAACGAAATTATTGCGAGAACCAAATGAGAACTAATTACTGTACAGTACATAAGACAGCTAGAAAGTGATTGCATTTGAGATGCTGGATTTATTATTTTTTTGAATTTGTATTTTCTTATCATTACAGTCTCTATGTATGTGCAACATGAATTCCTTTAACGTGCGGTCACACCACGAAGTGACGCACCAAAATCTGCTCGTCTTCGCCAA
>JAOVVA010000034.1:7023371-7047414 GCA_028565275.1 Leiocassis micropogon
ACTAATTTTGCTTGGGAATTCTCAGAAAGAAATAAAAGCCCCATTCCCAACACATTCATTGGCAGAAGGCGAGGAAACCAAGGAAGATCTTGGGTCAACGAACTGTGCAGACAGTGCACCTTGCTGGGCCAACAAGCTGCTGACCATCACATCACACTCTAGCAGACTGGTTTATGCTGTTACGGTTGGCATTGTTACTTAAAATTCACAGATCTCTGGCAAAAAGTACTCCAACGTTCTGCTCCACTTCTGTGCCCTCCTCAGCTATTTAAAATACTATATGCATCCGGAGCATTGATTTACCCCAAACATCTCACTCGCTCTTTTTTATAGTATTACCAAATGTCAGCACAAGCTGGGATCGTATATTGCTCTTATGATTTATTTGCTAGCACTGAGAAGTTAATACAGTGCGTTTAAGTTCTTGTATGCCCTGCTCCCCAGACAGATGGAGATGCCAGCTAGAAGATGTTAAGCCAGATGCTGAGAACACTCTAAAGTAAATTGGGGAAAGATTGTAGCATCTATGAACTCACCAAAGTACAGATTTCTTCACGCATAATGCCATATAGAACAGAAGAGGAAAGAGAAAGAGAGGGGGGGTAGAGAGGATCCAGTGAGCAAGAACAGACTAGGGACTAACACTGGCTCATTGACATTGACCTACATAACAGACCACTAAACGCCTGTCTATACATACAGCTCTGTCTTCCAAAAGAGAGACAAACCAGACCAGGGGAAAAATAACTACAGAGAGATAATGTTTGTATAGTTAATCTAACAGACCTAAACAGATCATCAGTTCTTCGTTTCTATCCCGTTCTCTGCTTTTGCAAAGGTTCCATTTGTTTAGTCATGTTCACTGCAAGATCCAATGGAGAGATGAAATAACTTGATATGCTGGGTGGAAGTTGCTGGCAGGAACACCTTCATAATACAATACCTTTCTGTCGCATGTAAACTGCTGACTAAACAGAACTACGCTTCATGGTGTCTAACACTATCTTTTTACAAAAAATATTAAAACATTTTAACATTGACAGCTCACATTTTCACAGAAATTTGAATACTTGAAACAGAAAATAATAGAAAATCCATGCATCACTGTGCGATGAAGAAAAATTAAACTCTATGAACATTTAATTCATTTTAGTGAAATATTTATGTGTTTAGAGATTCTGGTTCCAGACTTCAGTGTGGCTCTATGACACTGTTGCGAGTTGTGACATAGACTTAGCTTGATGGGCTAACAGTTTATGATATGATGATGTTGACAGCTGTTTTAGCAGGAAAGTCAAAACTCTGGAATCGATCTGTTTGAGCAGAGTATACTGATGGGACAGATTAAAGGACTACGTCACTGCTGCATCACAATCCTTCAGTAGATTGTAGGTGAAGCAAGGGCTAAATTCTATTGGCACCAATATCAGCAGGTACTTAAACAGTAATGTAAAAATGGATAAACAATGTCAATGAAAGAAGAATTTATATTAGGATATAAATCATGGTAATATACAAATTAATTTGCAATCTATTCATGTTTTTAAAAAAAGGAATGTTTCTTTATAGTAAAAATTTGACTAAAAATGAAAATAGGAAACATAACATAAATTTGAGAAAGTGATAGATTTTTTTTCCTTTATACAAGTGCTTTAATCATTTGCTTTCACCAGCCATTATTAGTATCCTGACAAGTCCCTGGGGCAAGAGAACCTGGTAAAAAGTGGCATGAGGTAATCGGTCATGTTGACACCGACCTGCAAATGGCTTGTTTAAATTACCCCAGGAGTAAATCAATTGCAGACTCAATCTGTACCCATACACCCAGATGGGAATTGAGACTATTGCCAAGTTAGTCTAGACAATGGAATTGCTAGAGTCATGTTGCAAACCATTGGATTGACCCTCCTTTTTATAGCAGGACCATCAGAACCCACACTCAGCCACGTGTGAAATGAACCTGACATTCGAGGAGTCACAGATTCACTGCAAATGATGACGGTAAAGAATAGGGGGCTGGGATACAGCATGCTTAAAATGTGCAAGAATCCACTTCTACTATCTCCCAAGAACAATACATACAATGATTCAGAGTGGTGCAGCAGGTACTGCCTCCTTACAGTTCCAGGGTCCATGGGTTGAAACTTAGCTCAAATTCTGTTCTCACATCTGGGTGGAGTTTCACGTTTCCTTCCACTCAACCCCACCCCCCCACAAAAAAAAGCATGTAGATGGGTACACTAATTGGTACACGAATTGCTCCTTGGTGTGAATAAAAATAATACATACTGTATATCTGTACCTGGTGCCCTGTGATGCCTGTATCCCCATCTTATACATAGTACTATCAGGATCTTCCCCATGAATATTATTGCCTTTCAGGAATGGTTATGTACCCCTCATCATAAATAGTAAATGGTAAATCCCAAGCAAGACCAAGGCACCAATACAGGATGCCACTTCACTTTACCACAACACCTGGGGACAATTTAGAGTAGCCATTGCATCTACCTGTATAAATAGTGGTAAGAAACTAGAGAACCTGAAGAAACCAGGCAGACACAAAGAGAACATAGAAAATACCACATTGCATGCATTGAGGTAGCAACTCTACCCACTATGCTAAGAATTCACCTATGTTGAAGTCAGATGTGTCCAAAATTCTTTGGTCATGTAAACCATCAGCAATGAAGGTTTTCATACAAGAAAAGCTCACGTACACAGAGTAATATCTGGTGGGGGGTCATGGACAGTTTGGGGATGTTTTGCAGCTAGTTGGGCAGTTGTAGTGGTAATGACTCGATGGTTAAGACTTTGAGGTATTGCTTAAACTATTGTAGTTTAAGTCCTAGCACCAGCTAACTGCTTTTGTTGGGCCCTTGAGCAAAACAATTTTAGCCCAAAATCTTTTTGTTTAAACTAAAACATATAGAGCAATAGAGTGAATGTCTAATAATTTAATATCATGCCAGTTATAAATCTTAAAAGGAGATAAAAGGATCTAAAAATGTTCTACATGCAGGGCTGGACAACAATGTCTAACCATGGTAATTGTTGTAAAACCAGCATCCCTGTACATTTAAAATATATATCGATGCAGTTTTTATAAAAAAAAACAAAAAACATTTTATTTATTGAAGGGTGCTAATGATTCTGGAGTTGACTGTACCATTGTGTAGGACTTTGAAAGTAAACCTCATTTAAAAGGGGCACTTAACAGCACAAAAGTCAGCGGCTGCCTGTAAATCAAACATCTGTGTCTGTAACTGAATATGCCAAACTGTTCAACTAGAAACTGGAAACAAGTTGTACTTTAGGGACATGGAGCGTTTGAGCACATTGAGATGGAGAACACACAGGCTTTCATTCCCCGTGAGCAAATACAGGGTTTACGCTTGCGCTCACAACAGTTTAATAGACCAAATACCTACTTCTACATATTCCATCAAGAAAGTAACTAACAGTGTGTGCAGTATATTTTCACATGGTGCTCTGACACTCTGTTGTCCCATATCACTTTCACCGCACTCTTTACAACATTCCCATGAACTCCAAATGAAGATTGTATCTCATGTAGATTAAACGACCACAGAAACTGAGCTGACACCATGTCCTGTTCACGGTTCAGGATAAAAGCTTTATTGTCACTGACATTACGTCTCAATTAATCTTTAATCCCTACTCCGCAATCCCCATTATGCTAACCTTAACAGAAATATAACAGTTCCATCTTGTAATTAAGCTTTACTTTGAGGAATGATGCAGTAGTATGCAGCAGAGGCTGGGATGCTGGGAATGTGTCTGCTCTACACAACCTTTAATTTAGCACCATACTCATCAACATTGGCATTCCTTAAATAATCCTCTTTCCTAAAGCTAAACCATCTGTGAAAAATAAGAAGAAAAAAAACAAATGCTACACAGTCACTCTGATATGCCAAAATGTATGGAACCCTTGAACAAGGGGAAATCTTTTCTCTACAGTATATCTGGATTAGCCCTGCCCTGGTGGAGTTAAATTGTGGCTCTTTAAGTAGATAAGGCTTTCTTTACAGATCTGTCCGCTGATTTGATCTGCATCATCATCTGGCAGCTGTTACAAAAGTTGCACTAGGGTTCCTCTGGGGTTGCTTGGGTGGTTAATGGCTCTGGCTTCCTATAGAGTTCATAATTGGAAACTTTTCGACTGCATACCTTTGTGAAAACTAAAGAAACCTAGTAGCCACTATTATAAAAAATGTTCCTGTATAGCGCATTAAAGAATTAGTTCGTTTCTATAACAAGGTTCTAGTTAGAAACTTTTCAGCACAATGTTCCACTTTCAAGTAATAGAGACTCCCTAATAGAGATATATCCCTGCGTGACGCACCACCGTGTTACCACTATGAAGCCCTAATAGTCTGTGTCTCAAAGATTCTTTAGCAAGGTGACACAAGAGGTCATGGGTGATTAATAAGAAGCCTTCAAGATCTAGGCAAGCCTTCTATCTTTTCAAAAACTCCTGAACTAGAGCTCAAGTTTGCAACTCATCTCTTTAAACAAAGGTTTCACTCCCTGTCTCTCTCTCTCTTCATGCAGTATCTGTATTTAAACCCCAAATCCCTCACGATGGTTGAATCAATAAACAATTGGGGGGAAAAATAAAGGCAAGAAAGGACACTTGAATACTTGAGCCATCTCACTACAAAGAGAATCCCAAATCAGACATTGCGCTCTCGCCACCATCGAGCACGTTTGATCTTGGCAGTGCAGCATTGCAAATGTACATAAATAGATGCATTAGCACAGATAAAAGACGATAGGGAACATTTGTCTTTTTTTCCTTAAAATACAGTTAGAAGTACATGTGCGTTCTGTCAGGTTAAAGAGGAAGAAGAATGGTACGCAAAGCCGGATACGCTATTTGAAAAACATGTTCTGTAACCTTTTGTTATTATTATTTTTTAATGCAGCCATGATGTACCATATTCAAGCTTTAATTTTTTTTGTTATCTCACAGCTTTGGGAGCGCCTTGTGAATGTGTAGCTGGTGTGCTCATTGTCTAGTATGTTTAGCAAGAGTCGATTAAAGGGAAGTCTCGTATGGGGGTGCGAGTTTGGCACATGTGGCTGCAGTCGTTAAGGAGCGCAAGCGGAAAGGTCAGGACAATCGAAATGCTTTCTGACGAGTGCAGATGGGCTTCTACATCCAAGCACAAATTACCCCCTCCTCCCAAACGCAACTACATACACTACACATGCATTTGCGAAACCTTGTCAGCATGAATAACCCAGCTTCTGCTTGCAAAGATGTTTTTTGAGTGGATGTCTAAAACAATTGAGCCTAGCAGAGCCGCTCTGTCCTGACTCAGAGATCCTTCCAAACCCCCATCACTCAAATTTCTTCTTCCGTTACAATTAAACAAGGGACTACTAAACAAAAACAAAGAAGTGATAGCTAATTGCACTTAAATGTGGAATGTGTTAAATAATGTATATTTAGACAATTGCAGTATAAAATTTTTTTGGCTTAATATTTACTTAACTACGCTGTTTTTAATTGGGTGCTAATTCTTACTTACGAAACAAATAGAAGCACAGTTAGACATCACAGAAGCCCTCAATCTATAATCATTTTGTTCAACTTTTATCATCTGAGTTTTTGTCAGGATTTCCATGTGATAGAAAAATGATGAAATTAAAAATGTAAGAAAAAAATGCCACAAGGAAAAAGAAAAAAAGAACTCGAAGCAATTAGGGCAGAACGTGGAGTATTGTCGATTTGTCTTAAGAGTCAGAGAAAAAATCACCAGGGACTTGTGTGTGGTTTATTTGACTTGAGCAATCACCTTGAAAAATGACCATTATACAATGGGGCCATTAGGATGGAAAGACGTTAAATAATCCATCCACGCACTAGAAGCACATCATTTTCCCATGATTTACTAATGTTAAAAAAAAAATCTATAAGAAGAAATATAGATATTTCAAGCAAGATTTTGTGTAATTTGTTACAATCCACTGTCAAAGAAAAAGACTGACAAACACACACTTTTCCTGCCATGTATAATTTATCAGAGATATCCTAAACCTGAAACCGCGTACAATCAATTTCTCCTTTCCAGTCCTCGGGAAATTAATTACAACATGAATATTTCAGTGTTAGAAAAAGATCGTAAGGAGAGAGAAAGGGGGGGGGGGTTGATATGCAGAGTGAGCAGCTTATTACTTTCATTCTTCTGCAAAACCAGCTGCTGATGAGACACTCTCATTAGCCGCTCTCACTTAAGCACCATTTTTGCTGATTTCCTGATTTATTATTTTTTTTACATGATTTCACATTTACAGTAGACCACGGAGCTGAATACATATTCAAAGACGTTCAGTCTTGAGAAGAGATTTTTTTTAATCCTAAATTATTTTAAAAAATCCTAATACTAGTCATATTAAGCCCTAACATTTAAATATGGAAGCAGCACAAATATTTACTATAGATAAAATAGATAGATAGATACTTTATTGATCCCTTAGAAATTTTCCAACTTTAATTGAATTTAATTGAAGTTTGACAGTTAATGTGTTAAAAAAAAAACTTGAAAACTTTGAGGCAAATGAATTACAGGATTTCGTTAAACTTGCTGAAATTGAAAAACAGAATATACTAAATAAATAAATACATACATAGCAAGCTAAGTAGAACTATTTTGAAGACAGCACATTATAATACAGAACTCAAACTACTACCAGCAGCATGCATACACACACACACACAAGAACACCCAAGTCAGTATGTAAATTACAGGCGCATTTGCTTACATACGTTTATTCTCTTTCTTTATACCTGTACCCTTTTACATCTGCCCTGAAGAGTATTACTAAAGATTCTGTCTATCCTAAAACTCCTACTACCGTAGAAAAGGATGTGCTTGAGGGTCTACTTACAGTCGCTCCGTGTTCCTTGGGATGTTCCTGGGAATACTCTTGAGCCCCAGGTTGTGGCAGTCCACGGTGGTGCCGCTGCAGGTGCACAGAGCTGGGCACGCGGTGGCACGGTGGGCAAACAGTGCGCCACACAGGAGCAGTGCCCACTTCCATGTCCTACAGCCTCTCATGGGCATGACTGATCCACAGCTCCGTAAACTCCTTCGACTGCCTTTCCTTAAAAGGTTTGGATTTTTTTTCCCGTTTACAAAGCCTCTGCTTCTGCTGCAGAAGTCCTTGTGCTGGAAGCCCAGCAACACAACGTGTGGGAGAAAGACTACGTGTGGAGGATGAAAAAAGGTATAAAAGGTAACAGGACTGTTTTATGCTCAGAGGAAAGAAGAAACTGCTACTTTGGGTCAGATTAGTCCTGTTTTGATTGTTCTTGTGGTAGGGGGGGGAAGACAAAAAAAAAAAAAAAAGAAGCTCGTCCTCTTCTGTCGTGCTTGACTTCCTAAAGAAAACTCTCTCTCTCTCTTTCTGTCTCTGTCTCCCTCGCTGTGCTCAGCGTCTACGTCTGCTTCCCTCCCACTCCTGCACTGCTCTGCCTGCCTACACAGAGGGGAACAGAGGAACACCAAAGAGGAAAAAAAAAGCACTCTCTCACTCTCTCTCTCTCTCTTACACACACACAGCAGTCATCCATCACAAAGATCTACAAATAGCAGCTCCCAAGCTCCTCCCATATCCCCTCCCCTTCGTCCAGTGTTCCTTCCCCCAATCCTAAACACACCACCCTCACCCCCTGCAATCTCTCAGGCGTCCCAGTGCAGCTCTGGGCATCCATGCATACACGTGTGTGTGTGTGTATACGGTTCATAACATCCCCTGTCCCAAAGCACTGACCTTACATTGAGGTACATCGGTCATTTTCATGCATAAACTCTCTCGAGAACACTTTACAGATAGAGACATCGGGCTTCCACAGGTATGATTTTAGTCTAGTGTGCGCGCAAAGCGTGGTTAGTCAGTGGCTAAGATAAAATGGTATAAATGCATTTCTACTTGCTTATACATGATAGAGAGTGCAGAAAACAAAAGCTTTGGTGATAAAATGTCGATTAGTGTAATTTTTTAAGAATTGAAAGCAAACATAAATAGACTTGTAAACAATTCTGAAGTTGTGGCACTTTCTGAAAGTCTAAACTGACATTATGAATGTGCTAACTTTTCTTTTTAATTATTGAGGTTTGTAATAAAACTCATTAAATTTACATGATCAGTCAAATGGGCCACTCAGTTTTTGTAATAGTGGGTTATGATTTCTATGACTGTTATAAAAAATTTTTAAAAAAAACTTAAAACAAAGAAAAACCATCAAAAGATAGTATCCTATTAGTTATCACTCATTGCACAATAGTAACCTGAGGTGTTCTAAGCAAAGGAACAGACAGTGACAGATTGCTGTTTTACACTTTTAATGAAACTTTTTCCCTTTCCTTTTTTGTTGGGTACTGCATTAATGTTCCTTTAATATATGTCACCAAGAGCTTTTCCTCCTTTCATCAGCAGTATTCGAATATCCAGTAACCGAAAGAAAGTTCACCACATTGTTCATATAGGCTGAAAAGATGAACAGATCAGGCAGAAGGATAGAAAAAGAATCCATGATAGCCTTAACAGACCTGCCAGAGAGAGGCGCTTAGCCGTGACAGCTCTCTGGTGTGGAGCTTGATGAGAAAGACGAGAAGGAGCAAATATCTCGGACACCGCACATTAATCAAAAGAGTAGAGGGAAGTTCCTTTCAGTTCTTTGTGTAGACCGTAAATTACAGGGCAGTCTTCAGGTGGAGGATTATTCCTTTCATTGGGCTGATTTGCTGATTGCTTTAATCAGGTGTGATCATTGATTTTTCAAGATACTGTATATCTAAATATTTTAGATAAATTCATCAGTAATAGCAAATAAAAAGACTTTTGTTTTGTACATTAATCATTTGTTTATCCTTGCCAGGTTTGCACTGCAAATCCACAGTATATATTAATATTTGTAACATTTTAAGGTTGGAAGGAACTCAGAAGAAAGCAACTATTTAGAAAGCAAGTAATACTTGCTTAAAAGGATTAGTCAAGCTAACATGAATGATGGAATACACAATCTGTGGAGCTTGGCTAAATGGCAGAACTCTTTAGTTGTTAATGAACATGTATAGTTAATCAACTTAAACAATAGAAAATGTGTGTAAAGTTAATTCCGACTTGCCGACGTTTATCTCAAACTTTACTAGGTTTAACAAGAAATAATTGTATTCAATTTTATATCGATGTAGAAATGAACTGCAAATGTATTCAATTTCTGACTTCTCACCTTACTGCAGGTTTTTCATGTGGAATCAAAACACACAGGATCCTGGATGGCAAGCATGTTTTTTATTTAAAAAAAAAAAAAAAAAAAAGATTAAAAAGAAAAACCGTTTTCCATTGAGATGAGTACACGGCAATGCACTGTAGTAAACTGCCCCTAATGACCTAATGTGATGATATACAAACCACTGTGTCTTAACCGCAGCAGGTCTTCTGGAGCTAATTGTGCTACTGTTTTGTTTCCAGATTTATGCTTTTCGTTGAATGGATGTTTCAACAGCAAGGAAGAATGATTTAAGCAATTTTTGCATGATGCAAATCGGTGGTCATAAGTTTCCATTACTTATTACCTACATTAATATTGCAGCTTTGGTGCTGCACACAAGGAGCAAAATCCGGACACCGATCATGTCTTGGCTGCGCTTGGGGTAAGTGGAAAACGTGTGTGAATTCGATGACGATCCAAACCCTTTCTTTACACAAAACATAAAAACCCACTTAAATTAGACATCTCCATGGCAAAAGTACAGCCGAGTACTGCGGAGAATATTATAAATATTACATAATATCTGTAAGCCAAGACCAGAGCACTGTTTCATATCACTACATAATTCGACTGAATCCTGAAGGCTCCAGGGTACAACATTTACAATAAAAATAGTGCAACACCACAGGTTGCCTTGCTCAGTCCCTACAGAGACCGTCACATGGGAGCGAATCAAACTGTCCAAATCTGCAGAGTATATTCTACCCGCAATAACCGCATATAAAGCTCTATGCAAACACATCGCAGTAATTCTGTGTCAGCGGATATAAAACAGCATTAATAAGAGGTCCGAACTCAGCAGGAGCAACATGCCTTACTACTTATTAAAGAAGTAACTTAAGGTTTAAAGTGCTGTCAAAAGCCAGGAGATAAGTGCATGCAGACAGAGGGCAAGCGGCAAAGAAAAATGAGCCCGTTCTTTCTCTCTCTCTCTCTGTCTTTCTCGACTTCAACACTCTAAACATAGATTCTGCAAATTCCACATTTAGTCACATTGAGAGAAAACAGAACTCCTTTGGTGTCTGAGAGCCAGACATGTACAACGTGAAGCTACGACGCCAGGAATGGAACAGCAAAAACGTGCATAATGTTGGAATTTTTTTCCAAGAATTATAAAGCTGAAGCATATTTTGGCAAACAAGTGACCTATAGCCAGCCAGAAATGAAGAAGATTCATCATTAAAAGAAAAAAAGCCAGACTATTTCTTTCAATGCGTTTATGATGATCAATAGTGGGTTAGATTACACAAATGTGTGATCTCTAAATGACAGCTTTATTTTATTATTTTTTTGCATGGGCTCATGTGAAGCACAGATAAACTAGCTGCATGTGTGCAGAGATTTCTCAGCTCACAGTTTAACAGTAAGCTGTATTTTCTCTAACTATAGCGCTCCCTTGTGGCGAATATTAAAACGGCACCTTTCGGCCCTGGCAGCAAAACCATACATAACCAAATAGTTTAATTCCCAACACTTGAACTTTTTCCTTTTTTTCAACCCTTAAGTGAAAACATTTAACAAGATTTCAGTAATGTTTCAATTTTATCAGTTCATCTTAGCATGATCCAAAACTGGCGATGCATATTAAAGGTTCATTTCTGTCTCTCAACCATCCCACTGCCGCCAATTTTAAGGTGAAACTAAGAACTTCCCGTAAGGCTCTGAAATAAAAAAATGAAAGGGTAATAAATATTAATAATGGCTCCCAAAAATTGTGAGGAGCATAAATTATTAGGTCATATTTTATATGTAGTGATTGTTCCAAACTCTAACTTTGGCTGAATCTCAAGCTCGAATGCATAGTTCAAATACGTTCAAAGTGTTAGGTTCAAATAATTCAGCAGCAGCACATTATAAACCGGTGAGTATATGTAAGGAATAAAACAAAAAATGATGAAATAATCAACAAAAAGTTGCTGTGATGGTTCGAGTAAACCAGCCCATTTCAAAGTGGCCATTCGATTACATTAGATTCAACTTTATCGTCACTGCGCATGTAGGTACAAGGCAACGAAATACAGTTAGCATCTAACCAAAAGTGCATTTTTACAGTAAAGAATAATTTGCATATATAAATAGTATATAGAGAGAGGTAGATTAGTTGGTGGGTGCAAATGAGCTAATGATTACAGGTAGTACAGTAAGGAAGGTATTGTATACCATGCTAAAGAAGTTTGCATATGTAAACGTTATACAGTGAGGAAGATAATATAATGAGTGGAAATGAATTGTAAGTGGGTGCAATAGGAACGCATTATATATAGAGGAAGAGTTATGTACTAAGAGTGCAATGGTTTTGATGTAGCCAGTGTGAAGATATTGTATACTTATAATAAATAGGTTGCATATGTATACTGTATGCATATGTAACTGTAAACAGAAAGGGTTATATACAAAGGGGCACTGAGTGCAATGAAGAAGGATATATGGCAAGATAAGAATCATGTGCATATGAATATATGAATGAATGAATATCTATCTATCTATCTATCTATCTATCTATCTATATATATATATATATATATACACACACACACACACAGAGAAGGGTTATGTATAACGAGTGCAATGGTTGTGGATGAGGAAACATTGTATACCGTGGTTATGCTATTACAGTAGAGAGGGTTAGATACATTTGTGCAACTTGTTATTCAGAGTGGAGTGAGGTATGAGGTAGGTCATTTATTTATATATTACTGCACAATATGTACTTTGTACATTTATATTTTATAGCTATACCAATTACAGCTACATGGCCCGGCCCAAAAAAAGAGTCTCAAACTTATATTTTGCAGGATCGCCTTTTCCTTTGATTACAGCCTTGGCATAGTTTTGATACCACGTCACAACATTTATTTTAGTCCAAAGTCGCATTCATTTCTCTCCAAGATTTAGTATCGATAATGGGAGAGTCGGAACGCTTCATCAAGCCTGCTCCAGGACATCATAACCGTGGTTAAGGCCTGAAGTGAGTGGGGTGGAATCTGTGTGTGAAAATGATGCCTCATCCTCTCTGAACCACATTTTTAACAATTTGAACCCTAAGAATCCTGGCATTGTTATCTTAGAATATGCCCTCGGGAAAGAAAGACTCAGGAAAAACCTGGTCATTCAATACATTCAGGTTGTCAGCTGAACTTTTTTTTTGTTTTGGTTGCTGAACCAAAACCTGAGCAACTGAAGCAACCCCAGATCACAACATTGCCCCCACAGGCCTGTACAGCAGGAAATAGTCATGATAAGTGCATCGCTTCTTCTGTCGCTCTTCTTTTCCTGGTGCACACATCACTCTGGAACAGGGTAAATCTAAACTCATCAGATCACATGGACTTTTTTTTTCCAGAAATGTTTCTGGTTGTTTCAGAAATGAGAAACTACTCACCGCATCAGTTAGGGTTAAATAACTTGTTCCCAGCTGAACCGTATGAATCACTGCAGTCATTATCAAATAGATGGCTCTTACCCATTTGCATAGATAAATCCAGGTGGTGATGTAATAGTTTTGAATGTAATCACCTCAGCAGCCTCTAACTGCAAACACTACTGTGTAGGTTCTGGATCCATGAGCCTTGACATTACCTTATAAAATACTGATTTAATAAGTGTTTGCCTTGAATCAACACAATGAGCCCAACCCAGGCAAGGTGAATGGAAATTGTAAAAAATAAAGTTTGCTTTAGGGGCTCTGGCAAAGTTCTGTATTTATTGCAGATCATAATCTATTCTCATTAGAAGAGCAGCTTTTGGTCCTTCCCCCTACAATTTTAATAATGTATGATACAAATGGGTAAAATGGGAAATTTAAATTTGCACAAATATAAAATAGATATAATGTAAAAGATAAAATGTAACTAAGAACAATAGATAAGAGGGATTTTAATACTTTTGATTTAATGTCAAAAGCCGAAGACTCTGTACAATACAGCTATGACTTTATATCCACATTAATTCACATATTTAAGCTGAAATCCCATACTAGTTTAAATAACTGGTTAAGATGGAGGTAAAATGTGAACAATGCATTGTAACGTTAAAAAAAATAGTACAACTGAAAAAAGGCACAGATATATTGAGATGAAAAAATTTAACAAAGCACTTTCACATGTAAAATAATTAAAAGAAATAATTTAAAAAATGATCTCAAATTAATAAGTGGTTAACTCCTTAAAGAAAAAAAAATGCAGTAGTTTAAGAAATGAAAGCAGAGTTAACAATACAAGACTGTCAATACACATTTGAAATAATAGTCTAAATAATAACAACAACAATAGAAAAGGCTCAAGCTTATTCACATTTTAAAAGTTGGTTTAAAAATGCCTATATAAAAAAAAGGTTGAAACCAAAAATGTTATTACGCTGTTAAAAATGTTAAAAAGATCCCAATCACAGAGTCAGTTTAAGTCAACATTGAGCACAATGATGAATCAAGGGTGATTTTAAATCAACTCTTTTGTAAATGGTTGTCCCGAGCTTGAGCATAAAAATAAATGTAAATCCAATGATGGGGACTCAACATAGCTCTAAACTTGTTGAATTTAAAGTGTAAACTAGGACACATTCTGATCACAGACATACAGCAACAACCATCATTCATCGCCCTTTTACCCACAAAAGTACAATTTTCAACATTAAACCTTAAAAATCCTCAGTTCAGTGTAACAACTCTAAGTAACAGTGACTAGCTGTGTAGCCTGCAAGATTTGAAATAAGACCACAATTACATCCCAAACTCCTTATATCCATACCAAGCGGTACATCAAAATAGAACGCAACCATTATTTAATATGGTACAATGATGTTTTAGGATGCACTGGCCATCTAGTCATGCTAGATTCACATACCTGCATATAATACTCAAACTCTGGATATACATTGAAATCCAGTGAAGGAGAAATCTCCCAACTCCCAAGTTTAAAAAAAAAAAAACCTTCAACCTCCTGCTTGACCTTTTCAAAATTCATATTCCATTCCTGACTTTTCTAAGTAGATGCTACATGCTTGGGACAATTTTTAATATTTTTCTTTTTAACTTTTTTATATATCTTTCACAAACAGATTACATTTGCAACTGGTAAATAAAATAATGATAAAAGAAAAGAAAAAACTAACAACATGTAATTATGTTATCGGCTTGGAAATTCATCTTGTTTGCATAGTCAACAAGTTGGAGGTCAGATTTGTTAATTGAGCCAAATAAATACTACCCTAACCGATCCAAAATTAATTTACAAAATAAAAGTTTACAGGCTTAAACTAGAGTGCTGTGCTGTAGGCAGAGGAGTTCTTTTGACAGATGTAGGACCCTGAAAGAAGGCACCATAAAAATTTAATGACAAATCTGAGGGATAAATATATACATGCATGTATGACTAACAAAGTAATACTCATACTAACAAAGTGAAAGTGCTCTTTAAATCACATTTTAATACCACGTATTATTGATGTTTGATTAAAAGTTTCAACTGATGTCTCATGAATTACTCTGTTTCATTCCAACATCTGTCAAACTTTTTATTCTATGGTTGAAACTGCTTCAAGTTTACTTTTAACACACTAAGGTTGTATGGTTTGATAATATTACCCAATGCATTAAGTTAGTTTAGTGTACTGTAATGGAAAGTATTACCTATAAGCCAAATGCAACTGCATATGAAAAATGTCTAAAAATACATTTTTACAGATTAGTTTAGTTGCAACTTACGTTTTCTTTGTTCAAGTCTTTGGTTTGGCTCATACCAGATCCAGCTCTTTCATTTGTAACTTGATTCCCCAAAACTTTTCTCTGAAAATTTTTAAGGAAATTAGAACGTTTTGGCATAATGATGACACATTTGTCATTTGAAGTACTCACACATTTAAAGTACTGGAATACAATTTAATCGATTAAAAGAAAAGAAACAGACCTTGATGAGGCCTCCAAATGACCGGGAGCGACCATGCTTTGGGTTTGAAGGTCTTGGGCTTTCACGCACTGGAGTACCCTGCTTGTTGAACTAGAAATATGCAACGTTCACTCAGCATGAATTATCAAAAGGCATCTCATAAATGTTTAAACATCCTGTATTAATATTCTAATTCATTGATATAACCTTAAGAGAAAAAGCTTCAAGAACCTTTAGTCTCTTGTAACAATGAATACATTTTCCACCACAGGAATGTCTTGGGAATGTCACAGGAAAGTTTGCTTTCTCATTAACATGACAAGCCACACTTTTATTGTTTTATTAACTTTGAGGTTGTCACAGTAACCCTGCTTTTTCATTATTTTACTATATATTTTGCCATGGCCTGTTGTTTTATTACTTGCATACATTGTTCAGCCAAAATAATAATAATAAAAATCAATTATTCAACCACCTTTAGCTCTTCATTTTTGATGACCATGCACAATTTGATTGGCAATTCATGTGTGAAAATCATTTCTCATGCACCCAAAAACACTCTTTTATAATCCTGGAATATGACCATGCCATCAGGGGGGAAATCCATTTATAGGACAATCTTTCGAGTAATCAGATAACTACATTTTATTGCTACATAATGTTGCTGAGGTTAGACCTGACCAACTAAAGCAACCCTAGATCGTAACCCAAATCATTGCCACCAGGGGCTTGAACTGTGGCCATGTTGGGTACATCACTTCATGCACTTCCCTTCCTACTCTGGCATACACATTGTTATAATAGGGAATAGGGCCAATCTGGAATTCTCTGTCCTTTGACCCCCTATACTACGGTGTATGTATGCAACTTCTCCAAATCTGACACACAACAGTGTTGGTGAGAGCGTGTATAGCGATGGGTTACCTGTCGAATAAGTTTCTTCTTCTTGGTAGATTCAGGCATGTTGCTGACATGCTGAAAAAGATCACGCAGAGCCTCCTGTGTGTGTTGCTGGCACCCGCTGCAGTCTTCTTCGCTGCTCCTCTTAGAGGGAAGGCCTCGAACATCGGCTCCAGCACACAGCTCCAAGTCGTCCTAAAGTAACGTGTGAGACGCGATTAAGATTCTGCTCGCTTTCTTCACGGTGAGTGAACAAGTATTAAAAGATGTGCGTGACAACTCTGAGGTTCCATCACAGACAGGGGGTCAGTGCTTTACTACACTGTAATGAAAGACAAACATAATATATATGCAAATCTCCTGCCATACACAGTCAAATATTAATTCCACTTTTTCTTCTTCTTTTTTTTTTTACCAACTCAAGAACAAAAGTTATAATTATGTTTGTGTATGAGGATGAAAAAGAATATGATCCAAGGTGACAGATCAGAGGATGAACGAAAAAACAAAAACATTTTATTTCACATCACTGCACGGACACTGGATAATTAAAGTGCACTACTGCATAATTACAACCTTTGATTGAGGAGTTTCTGGGCCGGGGAAGAGCGTGCGTGCATGGTCTTTGATATATGCTGGTGCCTTGAAGGGGAAAAAAAAAAAAGAGAATAAATTATTAAGAAGTTAAAAGTTAATTTGCAATTGATTAGGTGACTTATGGAATGAAATGACTTTCAGTAGCCATATGTCTGATGACCACTCAGGAAGACAAGTCAATTAACTCAATCCGTACCCGAAACAACTTCTGGGAGTGCTTGATAAGGAACGCGATGCCGTTGTTCAGCTTATTCATGTTGTCTTGCAGGTCATTTGCAGTCACCTGTGAACAGACGAATGCTCAGACGGCTACAGCACACAATATGAAAATAAGAGATGAAAAACTCTTTAAAAAAAAAAACCTACATTTTTGGGCCATATGATATGCGGTGCGAACATGAGTGCCAGGTTGAAGGCAGACATTTTGTTTTTTTCTTGCTGCTTGGCGGTCTGATAGAGCAGGTCCAACAAGAGTTTGAGAAGGCTGCGGTTGGCTGGAGGCAACAGCATGAAGAGAAGCTGCAGCGCTTCTAGCTGACGTTCTTTGTTCGGCACTGACGTTTTGTTACCTTTCTCATCAAACAATGTGATCTCTGTAAATTATAGAAATAGAAATTGTTCAAAAAAAAAAAGAAACATGTTTAAGTAAAGCATAATACACTAGGTGTTTTGTTCATGATTAGTTTTCCTTTTTTTATTTGGAGGATTGTCCTGAAATTTTATTTTGTTCTGTGTGTGTTCCGTTTGTGAATTGATATGAGAACTTGATTTTGCAACTACTGCAGTTCCTCATGCAATTAGTCTGGGGAAACTTTATACAGTGTTTTAAAACGAACTAAAAGTTCTCACCTAAAAATGAAAAGAAAAAAAAGAAAAAAAAAAAAAAGATCTCAGTGGTAATTTCATGTAGGAATTAGCCACATGTACCATACATCATAAGCCTATCTAACCTTTACTGCCCAATTTATTTTTAAAAAGAGGGGGTTCTCAAAATCTTTTCAGTCAGGGCAACAAAAAAGCCCAGACACATCATTACAGATTTATGAATATCACCTGTTTAAATATTAATCTCATTGTTTAAACATGTACTGTAAATAGTTTTGCTACTCTTAAGAGCCACACAGCATTTTATTCCTAAATTTAGCACCAACAGAACCTATTAGCTTCAAGTTGGTCTAAATAAAATGTGGAAATTCTCATTGTACAAGTATTTTTGTCATCCTTCGGTAAACCGTCATGTTCATAAGCGAGTACCGGCTATTTTGAGGTGTGCATGATAATGGCGATGAGTCAACAGCGGCTCGGGCAGCTCCCCCAGGAAAGCTTTTAGGAGTGTGGCCGCGTCATGTGGGTGGTAATCCCCTGTGTCCAGGTCGACATCTGCACCACTGTTGAGCAGCTCCCTTAGCGCCTGCTGTCTGATGCTGTTCCCCGGCACACGGAACAGGCCCTCCACATGTAGGTCTGACACATAAAATAAAAGCCACCTGGTTAAGAATAAATTATTCACTTCCCTTCCTGATTCAGGGCCTGTCTACTTTTTTTCTTGGCCATTTATGGTCAAGAAATATCCTCAAGTGGATAGCTTTCAGCAAAAAACAGTAGCTGAAACTTGGTTCAATTTTAAATAGTGCACCTCAGGATGTAACAAAAGTAAGTTTAGACAGTTGCATGTGATTTTATTAGCACTTTATAAATCTGGCAAAAATGGTGTAAAGAAACAGGACTGTGTGTGAAAATCTCTTACTTTTTCCAAGGTACTCTATGAGCTGGTAAATTTGGGCAATGCCTTCCTCAGTTAAAGGTGCTCCAAATATCACTCCTTTCTCTAAAAGAAAAAAAAACATATATTGAAATTAATTTGTTGTTTAAAAAATTGGTTTACTGCCACAGACTAAAAAGCTCAGAATAAAAACTTTTAGAATAATTCCTTGGAGAGAGAACGGTAATTATATACTGCGATAAATGCTTCTTTTATTAAAGAATTAAGGAAAAGCATCCAGCGTAAAAATAAATAAATAAATAAAAATATGTGCCGGATATGATGGTCCGTCGTGTTGACCCCTCGACGAGATCAGCCAAAAGACTAACAACAACAACATCATCATCATCATCAGAAGACCACTGCTGTGTTTCAATTCAAGGGTGGCATCCCTCCTTTGAAAACTGATTTACGTCATAGAGTCATTACTAAGAATTTCACAATTTGATGTCTCCTTCAAATGCATCCTATTTTTCCCCGAAAACAAGGGGGGCAACGGTGTATGATCCATGGCCTAACCTATCCCAAGATTCTTTGCAAGCTGCGGAAAAGACCAGAAGACATGATGGCAGTCACAGGACCCATGAACGTTTAAAACAAATATATTACGAAATCACTATATAACGTATAAATACAATTAAAATGAAAAATAAGGTACAAGGGTATTTAAACCTGAAAGACAGTTTTTTGTAAAACTTAGTCATTTGTTCATGATGTTAACCAACAGCAGTTTCTCTCCGTACACAAGACTGTGTCATTTCGGGCAAGACAACGTACGTCCAACAACAGAAGCAGTGTAGACTGCGAGGGAAATGATGAGGAAAGAAAATAAAAATCGGCAGGTTAGCTTGGCAGCATGGCTTATTATTTATTTTTTTTTATTTTTTTAACGATCTGACGGAGATCTGAGCACAGTTGTGTTTAAATTGTGTGGGCCTGTTCCAACCAAAAAACAGGAATACAACATTTTACAGTTCACTTAGAATACTGCATTTACTGGGTTAGAGTTTATATTTAAGTTTATTTCTTTTATTGATGTTATGTCAGTATATTTGTTGATTTACTTGCTTTCTTAATTGCATGTGACTCAAAGTAAGATGCTTCCATTATCCTTATTTTATTTTTATTTAAGGGTAGTACCTCTCCAACTTTGTGTAAAGGAAAAAAATTATAATAAGGCGGTTAAATGAAACCTTTTTCTCCAGCTGCTTACTAAAATAGCTAATTAAAAACGATGAATAATTATTGATATCCACTGATATGAAATAAATGACTGTTTTTTTGTTTTGTTTTTTAAACCATAATCACCCAGATACATCGGAGCAGCTGTCAAGCTTTTATCACCCTCCCACCTCCAAATTTTTCCCTAATATAATCATAGTCAATTCCTACCTAATCTTATGTGCCTCCCCAAACAGGCATCTAGAACCCATGAAGAATGAAGGTTAAAACGTGCTTCCTCAAAGACACGTGACACCAGGCAACACCTTTTTGAACTTTTTGTCAGGAGGAATACACCATTGGCTAGTGTTGCAATGATTGATGTGGGAGTGCAAATATGCGACCCCTCCCCCTTCAGAGTGTAAATCAAGTCTATGCCATAGGTCTTCCGTAGCCACGTACCCAACGCTGTCCCCAAAAGCCTAGCCTGACATGCTCCGCGCCAGAATTTTAATTACAGGTTGCTGTGACAGAGCACACAAAATTAGATTTTCGTCATCTTCTTCTTCTGGGCTCCCATTTTTAAATTGAATTGAAAGTTAACTCAACATAAACCAAAGCGAGGAGTAGTTCATAAATATGTACATTTAAAAAAATTGTCTTCACCACACTACGAAGACTGCCAGACAACAGCAAATTCTTGGTGAGAAAACACCCCCACCCCGACATCCTTTCTTTTCTCTGTTGCAATAATTTTAGTTAAAAATAGGTTGAACGCTTACAAGAGTTGTTCAGTTTTATTGGCCAGTGTATGGTGACCAAGAGGTGTCAGGCTGAAAAAAAATAAATCAACAAACCGTGCACAAAGATTAATAAACTGATTACTTCACAGTTTATTCATGCTCCCAGTTTAATTAACTGTGCACAAGGATTATTTGAAGGTACATAACTCATCATCTCCCTGCCAGTTTCTCTCTCTCTCTCATGTAAATTGGTTTAATATATATATATATATATATATATATATTTTTTTTTTTTTACATGAACTGAGATTTGTGGACATTCTTCGGGTTTGGTCTGTTAAACACAATCTTGTGTAATCTTTGAGATGCTTTAAAAGTGATCGATAGTCACTGGATGTTTAACGCAGTTTTGTTTAAGAGAATATAGTAAAGTTTAACTCGTCAAGGAATAGAATACAGTATATTAGTCAGCAAATGAACAGTAAGAAGAATGAAAAGTGTAAGAATCTGAGCAACTTTGACAAGAGCCAAACTGTGATCGCTGGACACTAGAGCATCTCCCAAATGGCATGTCTTGTGGAGTGTTTTCGGTATGCAGTGGTTAGTAACAAAAGTGGTCCAAGGAGGGACAACCAGTGAACCAGCAGTAACAGGGTCATGGGAAGCCCAAGGCAGGTCAACACATACCACCTACTTAAAATGTTCTTGTTGTCAAGTACAACCCTTCATAGGCCATACCTCAATAAGTCAGAGCTATTTTCGTTAGCAGTACTCAATATTAGCCAGGTGGTTTTAATGTCATTGCTGATCGGTGTATGTAAGCCAACGTTCCCAACTATCTCTTTAAAGATTTTATCGACTTCTCAACTCTCATCAATGTGTGGTACCATAAATCGTAAGATGAGTTCTGTCAGAAATAAGTTTGAATCTGAAAGTGTTAATGAATTTACAGTTTTACATCATGCCAAATCACTTGACTTTGACTGGTCGAGTGCTGTTCCAAAGGAGCTGATATTTAATATAACCCACACTGGAACAATTCACTGTATCACTCCATCTGTGTGTTGTTGGTCTTTCGGCTTCTCCCGGCAAGGGGTCGCCACAGCGGAATATCCAGTCCGCACTACAACTTGGCACAGGTTTTATGCCGGATGCCCTTCCTGACGCAACCCTCCCATTTTTATCCGGGTTTGGGACCGGCACTGCATCCAGTGGCTGGGGTTTGGGCACTGGCTGGGAACCGAGCCCGGGCCTTCCGCATGGCAGGCGAATGAGGGCCACCAGTGCCCTGTATCAATCCATCTGTGTGTAATTACTATATAAAAATGCCAATTCTAGTAAAAACCTGTAACATTTAAAACACTGAAACACTCCACACCACAGTGGGTACGGAAAGTATTTTGTTTATTTTCTGTGTATTTTGTTTATTTACAGAAAAGCACAGAATTGTTGACATTTTTGCAGATTTTTTTTAAATAAATCTGTAAAAATGTCAACAATTCTGTGTTTTTCGGTCAGTATGGGGTGCTGTGTGTACATTAATGAGGGGGAAAAAAATGAACTTAAATGATTTTAGCAAATGGCTGCAATATAACAAAGAGTGAAAAATTTAAGGGGGTCTGAATACTTTCCGTACCCACTGTATATGCAGCAATCTATCCAGCTGATGCTCTTCTGAGAACAATTTCCATTGATGGAGAAAAAATAAACAAAATATTTGTCCACATTGCATCTAAAATATTAGTTATTTAGTCAAACACAGTCATGAGGCTGTGAGCACATTTTGGTTGAAAGAAGTATAAAACAGCAGCTTGATGACGTTGTGAGCAGGGGCGAGACGGTCTGTAGAGAATATGCCAAATCAGAGTCATGCTGATATTCAGTATAACAGCACTCTCGCCCATGTGAGATCACTTAATAATTTTCTATGCTGTCTTTAGAAATTCCTAGTTTGGAGGTTAAGTTTTGAACTTAACGTTTGATAGGCAAAGAATCATGACAATACAACTAGTATTTGACTCCATCTAGTGACTTCTAGAGATTTTTGAGCTGTGTATTAACTACAAAGGGTGTTCAGGTCCAACAGGTACTTTGAAGTGTGTAGATTATAAAAACACAGTTATGAGAGTAAAACCACCTTTATTTCTCAATAGACATTACTAGACATTACACTAATGCACATAATCTCCGTGTTTCACTGCTGCTTGGATACCATCAAGGTAGAAAGTTTTCTCTGTACCAGTTCCAGAGCCATGATCGGACATACGTTCGACATCATTCACAGACATACGGCCTTAATTAAAAGTTTTTATTGTTCAAATGTTTTATTGTGGCTAAGAGTCTCATCATTGTAACCATGCTCAAAGGCTTCTGTAAATGACGATTTTTACCTTCATTCACCAGAAATTTCATCACAAGGCTCTGGTTTGCCCTGAACGCCCCTCGTACCTTCCCCTCTAAATGGTTAGCAGCACTGCTTGCGAGATTGCTCGTGTTTTGCTCACCTTTACGCTTCAGGAAGTTGGGTAGGCGCAGGAAGCCTGTGGAAGTAGGGAGCTTGAGTTCTGCCTCTCCCTGGAGCTGTGCGAATTCTGCTCCAGGTAAATCAATGAGCCTGCTTATGTTACTCAGCAGCAGGTCGGTGAAAACCTGCGGCTTCTCATGCCTCAGCTTCTCCACATAGAAATCAGGGTTGAAAATAACTGGCTGGCTTTGAGGCATCTCCTGGCTTATGAGTATGTTACATACTGTTCCTCTGTGGCAAAAACAAAATGGAGACAAAAATAGCCTAAGCAAGAAGCAAACAATTTTATATTTCATGCAAACATTTTATCTAAATGCATCTTATGTATAGTTGCACCCTTTGATGAGAAACATCTTTAGTACTTAGTAGAGCCCCCTTTAGCTATTCTAGCTTCTCTGAGAGACACTAGCTTCTGGCAGTATTTCTGAGGGATCTTAGACGATTCCTCTTGAGTAATGGTCCCTAGTTCAATAAGATTCCTGGGTTTGAGCGCGGCAGATGCTTTTTACATTTTTTCTTTTGAATTTAAGTCAGGCAACTGTGATGGCGACTCTAGAACCCTCCAGGACTTCACCTGTAACCAAACCTTGGTGGACTTTGAAGTATGCTTGTCCTGTTGGAAGGTCTAATGACACCAAAGTTTAAATTTCCTTACAGATGGCATGACGTTTTCTTCAAGGATACTTGACTAAATCCATCTTGCCCTCTGCACACTGCATCTTATAGTACAAAGTAAAACTTCAGTGCCTGCTGCCACCAAATCTGTCTGTAATCTGTTTGCAGTCATTTGAGGGTTTTTTAACACTTGCGTCCTCAGGAATCTGGTAGTAGAAGGTGCTGGCTTAATGTTTCTGCCATGTCCAGGTAGTGTAGCCACTGTGGCTTTAACTTTAAACTTGCATAATAGGCTTCCCACTGTATTTCTAGGAACATTTAGTATCTTTAAGGTTTTTTTTTTAATACTATGCCCCTTGTTTGTGTAAGGCAACAACCTCTTCTGTTAAATTCATGGACAAATCACTTGCCTTCAGGGCTGCAACAAACAAATAAAAATGGACTAACACAAAAAACATAGACATGTATGCTCTACATCTGCCAAATATATACAGTGGAACCTTGGATTACGAGCATAATTCATTCCGGAAGCGGCTCGTATTCCAAAAC
>JAOVVA010000034.1:7066177-7077146 GCA_028565275.1 Leiocassis micropogon
AGAAATTGATATTTCAATAAATAGTAAACTTGGCCGATTTCGTTATCATTTTGTTGACAAGTGGGGCTTGAAAATTCTCCCACCCCCTTAAGTGGGGAATGACAGAAAATGTTTGAGAACCACTGCCTTAATGCATGCAGTAGTAGTCTGTATTTGTCTGGGTGTGAAAATAATAATGTTTTTTTTACTAATAATAGCATAATGAAATATTCTTTTTTTAAATGTCTGTTTATTAGATATATTCTGGTAGTTTGAAGGTGATATGGAAGCTTAGTAATTAGCACTGTTGCCTAGCACCTCCAGGGTCCGTGTTCGATTCCCACCTCTGCTTTCCTCCCACAGTCCAAAGACATACAGGTTAGGCTGATCAGCGTTCCTAAGTATATCAGTGTTGTAGTATATCAGTGTCTGTTTTATGTTATACTACTTTTAATTGTTATTTTCTATGTGCTATTGTTATAGTTATCCATCTGTAATTGACTGTATTTTGAACGGTGACTGGAATTGGGATTATTTAAATTATTATTTAAATAATGATTATTTAAATTAAAAGAGAAAATACACGCCCTACACTTCATCACATATTTTTATGTATAGGAGTGTACGCATATTTGTGTATGTGCGTAATTACTTTCTTAATCACTCAGGAAAGGAGCCCCTAAAGGGACATTGAGGAGGGGGATAAATTTGTTAAGTGGGAAAAAAAAATAGGGGGCAAAAAAAAAAAATGGGATATGAGAAGCGAGGGAAAAAAAATGGAGAGAGAAAAAAAAAGGACATAAAAGGGAAAAGAAATCGAGACCATGTGACTCATATTTCCGGTGCCAAAATACGTAAAGGGCAAGCTTCGAGTACATACTAAATGTCTTTATATTTTAGGCCAAGCTGAAAATAAAACTCAGCTACTCAGAATTCTACTCAGTAATTCTCTCAATGCCTGTTTAACAATATCCGAGTATTATCTTTCCCCGTATGCGTACTTTTTGCGAGATCTCGTGAACTTTTCGCGAGATCTCACGACTTTTCGAAAAAAAAAAATTCCTAGCTTTATTTTTTTTTCATCCATATGACGTTAGCCTTTTTTTTTTTTTTTTTGCCTAGCATTTTTTTTTTTGCCTCGCATTTTTTTTTTTTTTTTGCCTCGCAATATTATTATTATTTTTTTTGCCTCACTTTTTTTTCCCCTGGCATTTTTTTTTCCAAGGTGGAATTTTTTTTTTCCTCCAAAGTTAATTTTTTTCCACCCATCTCCCTTTAGGGGCTCCGTACTCAGGCAATAGTTTCAGTGCAATAATAATAATGATTACTGTCTTCTTGGAAGCATCATTGAATGATAAGCTTGAATACTTATCATTAAAAAAAAAGATAAGATAAGGTCTATGTAAATAGATTCTGAAGGGGAGCTCTACAAACAGCAATATATTGCACATACATGAAGGGTTTGTTCTTGCATACTTGCTACAACCTTTAACACACCACTGATCACATTTGACAGGCCTGGTTTTGGCTTTGGCTGTACTTTAAATGGTTATACATTGCATGATTATTAATCATTCTTGATGCTGATTTATTTATTTATTGTCTGAGTAGTGAAAATGACTGGAGCTTGAGGCGATGGTGAACTTCTTTTTCATACCTTCTGCCCTCAATATGTGCACTGCCATAAATTTCTGTTACTGTATGTGTCAGTTAGATACAGTAGTTTCATTTTATACTTGATGAAGCAATAAGCACATGCTTTGTATAGGAACATTTATTCAGAACATTCCTCAACCTATGATCAGGAGAATGGTCAAAGTTATAAGTAAACATTCTGGATTTATTGTATTTACGTTCTAAGTGGATTTATAGAATCACTGGCAATTAAGTCTTGCTAATGTCAGTGCTTGCCAGAGTTTTTCTTGATATATCGCATTGATTTTTTTTTTTTTTTTAGGGCCTTGAACCCTGCTTTGTTTACCAGACCTGTCAATGGATTACCCACTGGCCTTGCTGAACTGGAATTTTTGTATTTTGACCTCTGCCTGACTTACTGGATATTTGGATCACTTCACTGTTTGAGATCTTTATTGCATCTCATGTGCCTGGATCCTCACCGAGATTCACATGTGGGATACCTGGGACATTGGAACAAGTATCAATTCCCCTTAAATAAACTAGTGCAATAAGGTCAAGGCATCGAGTAGTTTTGATATGAATGTCATACTGTGCAAAAGCAAAAAAAAAAAAAGTGGTTATTTTGCGACTTTTGTCATAGAATGTGTGACAAAGTCCTTAAAAGGACTGTTGCTGGTTCTGCAGGATGTTCAGCAAATCTAAACATCTCTAGTATCTGAGACTATATTTCATGCAAAGCGCCATCACACCAATTATTGACTTTGTTCCACTAATTACCGTTTACTGCTTTTTATATATTATGTATTTTTAATGTAGAACTTCTTTGAAGACATCATCCTCTACAGAAATTTTGCCTTTTTTGCATGGCACTGTACAGTATATTACATTTAGGCCACTCGGGAGCAAAGGCTAGCCTGTGTCATCTAATCCCACAGAAAATCTTGTTTAACACAAATTGCTGAAAGAAAAAAAAATTATGCTTAGAGCTTAGCAGGCAAAGAATCCAAGGTTGCTGATTCAGCCTCCGAATTGCCCAGATCTTACACCGATTGTGCATTCATGGACGGCGCCACACAAATAAAGTCTGACCCATGGAGGCTCCACCTTGCAACCAACAGCACTTAAAGGATTTGTTGTAAATGCCCTGGTGCCAGACACCGCAGCATGCATTTAGAGATTTAGTCATTCCTCAAGGGGTCAGACCTGTTTCGGTGGCACAAAAATAGAACCTACACAGTTTTAATGTTTTGAGGTATATATATCCATGTATTTATGTATAATTCCTATATAATAACCTTTAATAGGTTTAATAAGTTTAATATATGTCATATCTGGGGGGAAAAAAAGATTACAGGACAAGCTGAAAATGTTCTGATATCACATCTTTTGCAAAGACAATATGTCCATGCCAAGCCACCACTTTCAGCTTCAGTATTGGCAACATCTGGGGAGCGGTCTGGTTCTATCTACCCTGGCCAGCTCACACCTAAAGCAATCTGCGACAACACATCTCGAGAGGGTAAGACTCTTGAGTGTTACGGTACAAAGCACAACATCAAATCCACTTTTATGAGTAGTGCTGGTGACTGCAGGGATTGCTACTCCATCGTATAAAGTCTTCACTATGCTTTCATAAGGGATGTGTGCAGGCCTCAGGCTTCTGTGATGAATGCTGATGGCTTTGATGAATGAATAATGATGCTGGTGACACATTGCTGGACACGCTGCTGCTAAGAACAGTCTGTCCGCGTTCACAGTAACCATAACATTTATGTCTATTGACATAGAAGCTAAAAAGGAATTATAATCCATGAATGCTTTTCTGGGTTCATGGAGGTGTTTAATAAATCCACTCGTATTCTGGTTTGATGCAAAACCTCATCACTGTAAGTTTCTCCTTCATTACATCAGGAGTATCCAAGCTTTCATTCCCATGAATGACATTTAGTTGGACTTTTCAAAGTTGGACTGCTGCAGCTTGTTTCTGTGAGGTACCATCAGACCCCTGCAAATGATCCAGAACGCAAACGCATGACATGTGTTCGACCTCTGTACAAAAAAAAAATAAAAAATGCCATAGCAGAACATTGTTCTGAGGCTTTGCAGCAAGGCTACATCAGACCTCTGCTCTTCTGCCTCTGCTTGATTCTTTTTTAGACAGAAGAGAGGATCTGCAATTTGAACAATTGTCAATTTGTAGTGCACCCAGCCTTTATTGTTGCAGTCTTATAGAGTGACAGTGCCTGTGCTTCCTATCCAGACAGCACAAAAAAAAAAAAAATCAATACAAGCTTCTCACTCACTCTCACTTATCGTCTATACCGCTTTATCCTGTACTCAGGGTCGCGGGGGCCTGGAGACTATCCCAGGAGGCTTAGGGCACGAGGCAGGGTACATCCTGGATAGGGTGCCAATCCTTCGTAGGGCACACATACACTCACTCACAATGGACAATTTGAGAACACCAATTAGCCTAACCTGCAGGTCTTTGGACTATGGGAGGAAACCCACCAAGCACAGGAAAACATGCAAACTCCATGCACACAGAGACGGGAATCAAGCCTGGCCGGAAATCGAACCTGGACCCTGGAGGTGCAAGGCAACAGTGCTAACCACTACACCACCGTGCAGATTAAGAATCTCATCGTCATATTGTGCTCGAATGTCCATCGATTTTTACGCCTTCATTCATGAAAAAAAAAAAAATCATATTTGAACTACCCCTCGTATTCCGGGTCCCCACATCATAGTATACATTATACTGGTGTATCGTTCAATTCCTATACTTAAGTTTATATTACTGTACCTTTTCTGTGTTTTCAATGTTGCAGGTGATGCCATGAAGCACAAGCTCCAGCTCGGGTCGGTATCTGACCTTGTAGTCCTGAAATTGAATCTTCCCTTCAGCAGGCCAATCATTTGGAGGACTTATATCTGTCTGCCATGGAGCCTGGACACAGAAATGAAAAAGAAAATAGGGTTAAATCACTTCATCAGTCCATGACATGAAAAGACATTTGCAACCCCCTTCCTTGGGGACACAGAACAATACAGTGCAATCATACAGATGATAAGCACACATGCTACTAATATTCTTTGTTTTTTTGACGGCTTTATTTTTGCCCTTTTTTTCTAGCTACACTCACTCACAGTAATTGAGGGTCTGTAAGGCATCAAATATTCATAGAATTTGTGATATTCTGTTCCAGGGGTAACAGCACAGTCAGTATCCATTAATACTCGTAAATAATTAGCAAACAGCTGGTATAAGACAGGAAAAGATTATGAGTCATAAAGAGTCATTTGTTTATCTACAGGTTGAACACTGGACCTGCTTGTACCCATTGTTCCTGGAATACTGGAATAGATTCTCTATTACAAGAGATCACTCAGTTTAATGTACAAAAAAAGTTTACTTCTCTGCTAAACAAATCAACCACTTTACCTCATTTTGGATCTTTGTGTATTCGCTGACCCTTTCCACTGCAACGATGTTGGTCTCCAGCTCTGATGTCATTCTCACAAGCCAGTTCAGTGTCTGGGTCACCTAATGAGTTTTCAAGATACAAGTCCAAGAATAAGTCATTGTTGAAATAAATACTACAACCAGAAACAAAACCCCACACAGTACATGTTTAAAAGGAGGAAAAGAAGAAAAAAAGTCAAATCCATGCATAAGAATATAACGTATCACTTATCTTTATAATTAAAAGAAAGGTTTTGTCTGGTCAGAACTCATTATGTTTCATACACTGGAGGACCCGAAACCAGTCTCAGAAAATTTCTGTCTGTATGCCTGTCCAGCCTTATTATGCCACAGCATCACACAAAACTGGCTGGACAGAATTTTATGAAGCTTTGGCAGTACTCAGGTTTTGGCCTGAAGTTAAACCTGCACCATAAATCATGTTATGAGCAAATTTTTTTTTTTGCCAGATTATAAACAGCAAGTTTTGATGGCATCAAACTGTGGCCGTGTCTTAAATCCTTAAATCAACCACTGGACGGAATATAATGAAACTTTGGCATTGCTTAATATTTTCACAGCTGAAATAGTATAAGTACATTTTAATGCACTGGAGTCATTTTAAGATAAAACTTTATCTTTATCCGATCTACTTTTCCAGTTTCTCATCTGTGATTCAACAAAAGAAGTACAACGAAAGAAGCGTCAACAAACATTTTGTTTCTTTGTATTAATAAGTTACGCAGTTTTGAGTTCTGTTGTACAGGAAGGCAGGTAGACATGTACATGGGCTTCAACCTGAACTAATAATATCATTGATTACATTTTAGCTTTAACCTTTGAACTATTTCAACAAACTCCTTTCCCATCAACAATGGGTACTTGCTACGAATACTAAGAACTTATATTTTTGATAATGGATGAGAGATTACAATAAAATGCATGGCATATTTGACACAACTATAAATGTAAATATGAAAAAATTGTTGATACATACTTCTGATATAATTTACACACAAAGTCAACCCATCGTCCTTTCGGTTATTTCTTTTTTTTACAGGTCTGCTCTTTAAATTCCAGCTGTTTTCATTTGCATCTCTAGACATCTTTTCGTTGATGCTATATTTATTTGTGTAGCTTGGGATAACTTTAGAATGGAACCATGAAAAAAAATTCTTTAGAAGTATAGGTCTCACGTTTAAAGCATAGGAGATGGATAGTCCAACCACCCCACTGTCTAGGTTATCTCGAGATAACACTGCAAACAGTGCTGAGAAAAACACCACCAGATTACCCAGGAACTCCAACCGAATGGCTAGCCATCTGCAATTTAAAAAAAAAATCAACATAGAAAAGTCAAAGAAGATGATGATTGGGAATGGAAAATCCCAATCTTCATAACAATATTGCAAATATAGCACTTATTTTAAAGATACAGACCGATTAGAAACAATCCAAGGGTAGTTGCTCTTAAGGTTGTTATCAATAGTGACTTTGTTGTGTTGCAGAAATCGCTCCTGATGTCTATAAGCTCGAATGACAGAGAGGCCAGCTACCGTTTCTCCAAAATGGGAGTAGATTGGAGAACGGGAAACAGAATCTAATCGCCTCAACTGCCGTGAAGTGGCCACATAAAACCTCTGCAAAACATAGAGAACCATACAGACATTCTGCCATGATCATACCAACATTTTTCATCTTCAAGAATATTTACAGAAAAAAGCTTTGGTCAAACTTAATGAAGAGAGAAATGCCTGTTTGTTGCACATCTCTTTACAAATCTTTAACATAATAAAATATGTGTATATCGAATTCTGGCTGGTGTTACTAAAATAAAATTATTTGGAATTTTTATCAATACATTTAGACTTTCTTACCTGCACAAAAAAATAGACCACAGCAAGAGGCACAATGATTGCTGTGAAAAGTGGAGTGGCAAGACAGATAACAAATAAGGTGCCAAGGACGCCAAACAGGCAGAGAATCCAAGAACGGAAAGACATGGGGATCATTTCATCCACAGTAAGCATGTCCTAAAATGAGAGCAAACATGCACATACAGTATAACTCCATGTACTTCACAAACAAATATCAACTTGGGTGCAAATAGAAATACTGGTTGATGTTGCTGTTATTTGTATGTATTTGCATGTATTTAAAACTTCTGCTGGTATTTATGGTACAGTATATGACCAAAAGTATTGTAAACCCCCCATTAACACCAGATTAAGTCCATACATAGATTAAGTTTCCTGTTCCATTAGGATTTGCCCATTCAGGCAAGATGTGCTTGTGGTATTCAAGTTAATATCAAAGGTGTTCAGTGGGGTTGAGGTCAGTGCTCTCTCCAGGCCAGTTGAATTCTTTCACTACACTATACTATCTTTATAAAATTGGGGGATTGCCATGCTGGAACAGATTCGGGCATCTTGGTTCCAATTAAGGCAAAGTGTAAATCCATCCATCCATCTAGGAACCTCTGTAGTCCAACTAGGGAGTGTGGAGACCAGTGGTGATCATTGTATTTATTCCCATCGTACAACAATGATAGGACACCTGGCCAACCTTTACATGCACATTCACACACTATGGGCAATTTGGGAGCACCAATTAGCCTAATATGCATCTGTTTCAACTGTGGGAGGAAACTGGAGAACTCGGAAAAACCTCAAGAAAACTCTATGCACACAAACCTGACGTGGAAATCGAACCCGGGATCTGAAGGTGCAAAGTGACAGTGCTAACCACTTAGCCACCATGCCACCAAGCTGTAAATACTATGCACTTTTTATGTGCTTTCTACTGGTGGGTTGTCCTCAAACTTATGGCCATATTATACAGGACAACAAATATGTGCAATTTAATAAAGTCAATTTTGAGCAAATATAAAAAATCATTAATTACTGTCAAATCCGAGTGTCGAACATAGGACCTTGATTCAGTCATCAGTAAAAACACTTTGGAGGAAAAGCTTTGCAAATAAATAGAATAAAACTGTTTTTGTTGTGGACTTTTTTTTGTTGACCATATACTGTAGTAATTCCAGACTTACTTTCGCAAAGCGGTTGACCACCCTTCCTGATGGTGTGGTATCAAAAAACAGCATGGGTGCTCTGAGGATGTTGGACAGTAATCGAGTGTGTAAAATTCTGGAGGCACGAATTGCTCCATCTGCCAGGAGCAAAGTGCCCAGAAATACCAAAATTCCTGATGTAGACAGAAGAAAACAGCAAAATTTCATTTGATATCAAATCAACAGTTACACCTAGATTCTTACCAACTACTTTTTTGTTTCCAGAGATATATTTCCTATCTTAAAATATTGTTGCTTGCAATTAATAATGTTTAATTCATTCTTTACTTTTATTTATATTCATCCAGTTAATGGCATTCATTTGTAGACTATTAAAACTAACGTGATCTTCAAAAACGAACTAAGAACTTCAGTAGACCAGCAATGAGTATTCTTAATGCAAGAGCTCTTGTTCAAGGATTTATTGACTCCAGCACTGCAGATCACATTTGTCATATATTGTATTTGCAATCATATATACTTTATGTATAATAATCATAAACCAATTAATGCAACGCAAGTCCCCAGTACTGATTCATTCAACTTACTGATTCATTTAAACAGACTAAGTTGATGCATTGTATAATTGTAGTACCTTAATGACACCCACTGTAGAGGCTGGTTCGAGTGAATGCATGACTAAGTCATGTGGTTTTGGTTTGACATGGTTGAAAATCTTTTCCCAATTAAACTCATTCTAACCTTGTGTGCGATGTGTGTCTGTATAAAAAAATACTGCATCAATCGATGAATTAACACAAGAAATCAAGATGATCTCAATACCAACATACTTATTGTGTTTCAGGGTGAAATTTTCCCTTAACCACGCTGCAACATGACTTTCAATCAAACCAATTGCTCTGCTTCTTTTCAAGGTCTGAGTGTTTGTAGTGCAATTTCTTTTAATCACATACAATAACACAACAGCTGTCTGTCAGAAACTAGAAGTAGAAAAAAATATCTTCACAATATTTATGTGATAGTATCATACTGCAATAATTCCAACACCACATAAGCCTCTTCTTGTTACAACTTCAGAAAATCCAGTATATCAACCTTTACATACAGTATCCATCCATCCATCCATCCATCCATCCATCCGTCCATCCACCTACCAACCTCTGCAGTCAAACTATGGACCATGGAGTCCGAAGATGATCATTGTATTTATTCCCATTTTTACAACCGTGGTGGAACCGCCTGTCAACATTCACACACACATTCATACACTATGGGCAATTTAGGAACGGCAGTTAGCCTAATATGCATGACTTTGGATTGGGGGGGGCGGGGGACCCAGAGGAAGCCCACCAAGAACGAGGAGAACATGCAAACTCCATGCACACAGACCCCAAGGCAGTAATCAAACCTGGTGCTAACCACTAAACCAAAAAAAAAAAAAAAAACACTGAAAAACCTTACTGCCATCCACACAGCCATCTCTATTTTCTTCTAGTTCTTCCTTATGAACCTTGACCTGTTAATCCATAGACTATTTCTACACAGAGAGTGCAAGATACATTAAATTGTATCTTGGATACACATGCACACTTTTTCCCCCCTGAACATCCACAAGCATGATGAAGAGACCGAAGGGCATTACGAAAAAAAAATGTGCAGAAGGTAAACGCGCCTAAAAGATGAACCTGCCTAAAAGACACCTCGGTTTAAGTTGTCCTATCAACAGCTGCATTATTTATTGTTATTTATCAGTTGCATTCAGTTTGTTCCTGAATGAAGAAAGCTATTAATGGGGATGTGCGCTAATATAAATTGACAATAATAATAAGATTGACAATGCTGTGCTGTAACAGAGGACAGCATTTTAAGTCAGTCAAATACTGTATCTTCCTATTCCATCGGCTCTAAGAGTGAGTCTTGAAGGCAGTAATTAATGCACATTTTGGAGCTTAATGGATTTTTTAAAGAATGCCCCTTTGTTCCACAGCACATTATTTTATGACCACAAACATTTAATTGCAACCCAAACAACCTGCAACATGTCGTTAAGTATTAAATTGTGCTTTAAAAAAATAGAGATCATTTTGTGTTTTCAGTAATGCTGTCAATTTTTCTTACTAGAAACATTGTAACTGTAGAAATGACTTTATTCGTGTTTTACTTAAAATGATGGGTGTGATAAAAATCTGTCATATTTGTCCATGAAAAACTTGAATACAAGTGAATACAGTATTATTATTATTTTCTTTCAGATTTTCTCCATAATTTAGTCGTAGCTGATTCATTAGGGCACTTCCACGTCAAGGCTACAACTACCAACCAGGAAGGCCTTTACATGCTTGGGGAGGTTTGGGTAAGAGCTCAGGGTCAGCCATGATTCAAGAGTCTGTGCTTGGAGCAGATAGGGGTAAGGGCCTTGCCTTTGGATCCAACAGTGGCAGGTGAGCAGTGACGAGCTTAAACCCCCAACTTAAACTTTCATGAGTAACCCAAAGCTTTAAGTGTTTGGCTGGCCACTGCCTATTCTACCTACATAGACTTTTATAAAAAAAAATGTTTTCTTATTTCTTACATCCCTAGTACACATGTTTCAATTTCATGAAATGTTTTTGTTGAATGTGATTGTACATACCTTGTGCCACTCCAAGTGCTCCAAAGACCCCAATTCTCATATCTCTAATATGGGCAGGGTAGGTGCTCCCATTGGGATAATCCAAAGCATCATTGGTCCAATCACTCAGCCAAATATTCTGACCTAAAAAGGCCACATTTTGGATGAAATAAAATGTAATGAACATGGTGGTGTAGCCCCAGCCAAGAGCTCTCAGGTATTGCAGATACACAGAGAATTT
>JAOVVA010000034.1:7106072-7123010 GCA_028565275.1 Leiocassis micropogon
TGATTCATGCACACTCACATTCCATACAGACTTAAATAATTCTTTTGATTGTGTGAAGCTGCTTTGCGACAATGACAAGTGTTAAAAGCGCTATACAAATAAGTTGAATTGAATTGAATATACCGCTACACAAAAAAGCAATAGATGTGATTTTTTTTTCCAGAAAAAAATGAAAAGTTTATACAGTAGTCTGCAAAAATACAACACAGTCCATGTGGTTTGGGACACAGAATGTGCCACATTTATAAAACAGTTATTCTCATCTGTTTGAACTTGTTTGCATTCCATGGGTCCTCGATCAAATTAGGATCTGGAGACTTTGGAGGCCAGGTCAGCAGCCTGCACAGAGGCCTGTGGTGCACTGGGTATCCTGGTTCCTTTCTATTGTGCCCAGCAATGAGTTTTTTTGGGGGGGTTGTTCTGCATTGGCTTGATTGGTGGAATCAGATCAGATTCCACCAATCATGGGTGAGCCTTGGGTGTCCATGATCATATCATTAGTTTACTGGTATACAATTTATAATCAAAAAATGTTGTTTCGGTAATGTTATGGATGATTACAGGATAAAGCGGTATAGACGATGAGTGAGTGAGTGAGTAATCAGGGTCAGGGGGGCCCTGGAGCCTATCCCTGACTTAGGGCACAAGGCGTGGTACACCCTGGACAGGGTGCCAATCCATTGTAGGGCACACACATTCATGCACTCATTCACACACTATGGGCAATTTGGGAACGCCAAATAGCTTAATCTTCATGTCTTTGGACTGTGGGAGGAAACCGGAGTACCTGGAGGAAACCCACCAAGCACGGGGAGCACATGCAAACTCCATGCACACAGAGAAGAGAATTGAGCCTGGTCCGGGAATTGAACCCAGACCCTGGAGGTGCAAGGCAACAGTGCTAACCACTATACCACTGTGCCGCCTTGTATGGATTATCAGTGTAGATTTAAACAAATAATCCGTGCAGATCTACAGTAGATGTATCTAAATAATAGAACACAGTTATATACAACGTATCTTTGGGTTAAAAAGTTAGTTATGGGTTTTGCATTCTTCCCTAAAATCATACAGTGTAATATGTAGTAAATGTTAGCCCTAGATTGGAAAGTGTGTTGCACATAAGAGTAAAACATACTGTATAGTGTTGCATTTGTTAACTGTTTTAAGACTTAATTTGTCACTTACTACAGTAGGCATTTCTCTTACCATAAATTAGAGTTGCAGACTCATGTTCAATGATGTTGTAACACATACTACCCTGAGAACTGTAAAAGCTTATTATATAAGCAAGGATCTGACAATTTAAAACATTAACCTGTCTGTAAACATCTTTAAACATCTTAATTTATTTAAGCTAATTTCAATTCTCATAAACACTGCCTTCTGAAAGCCTTTCAACAAAAGCATTACCTTTCTTCAGCTCTAGCCCGCGTGATTATTTTTAAATGGATATAAATGGATTGATTTAAATAACCTTTAAACGAATCCGGGTCTAGAAAAAGTTATTTATCCACCAAATCAAGTTACGTTGTATTCTGTTCTCTGTGTGAGGAACGTGTGGCGATTTATTCTCAAGCACAGAACTGGATGACTTATTGCTTAATTATCACAGCAATCAAGGACTTTAATTCGAGGAAAAAAACGACACTGGTGAGACTGAATGAAGCGAGAAATCAAGCAGAGGAGATGGCATTTACAGAGATGGGCAATTTGAATGAACCACATAATGCGAATAAACAAGCACATTTTGATCAATGAGCATCGGTGAAGCAAGAATAACAAATGCCTGCTATTTCAAACCAGTGTAACTGAATCACTGTATTATGGCTCAGTATAAGAGAGAAAACTGAGACAAAGACTCAAAAAAAAAAAAAGCTCTCTTTAGGAAATCCAAACAGTACTAACAGACTTTGGGACTCTCTCAAGTTCAAGGAGGACCTGCTCCCTAAATATCGCCTCTTTATAAAGTCCCCCTAGAGAGTGTTCTTGGCAATGGCATTGAGAGTGCGCACTTTTCCCACGTCGGACACCTTGAGCGAATACTCGGGTGCTGTGAGGGACGCTCCCATATTCACGCTGGAGTTCCTGTCAAGAAGAAGGAACAAAGCATGAGAAGGCTTGGTGAGACGCGACATACAGTATAGACAAGACTTCCAATATTCAGGATTGTACCTGAATTTCATGGCGGAATCTTTGGTGGAACGTGCCGAGCAGTGAAACTCCTGCGCGCCAGAACCTTCCAGTATTCTCTGCAGGTTACGCTCAGTGATGCCTCCACCTGCGGCGAAAAATAACCCAATTGATTAATATTTATTCTCCTTGTCTTGTCTTTAACGTACATTTCATCATCCTGTGTGAAGATAAAAACAGTATATCCGTATAATAGTTTTGTATAGAGACAGTCTTACATGTGTGATGTTTTTTTTGTACTTATATTCAAGGACTGGCTGCTTTAAAAGGAACACGTGTACACATGCTTATGCGATTATCCAATCTGCCATTCATGTGGCAGCAGTGCGAGGCGTACAATCACAACACACAAATCGAGAGCTTCAGTTATTGTTCACATAAGACATTCGAACGCTGATCTCTGTGATGTTAAGCGCGACATGGTTGTTGACGTCAAAATCATTCAGATCTCCGAGGAGAATGGCCAGCCTGACAGGAAGGCAATTAACCACCCTTTACAGCCATAATTACCAGAAAAGCATCTTGAACTACACGACATGTCGATCCCCGAGGTGGGTGGGCTACAATAGCAGATGATCTATCATCATCACATCTGTATGTCGTGATCACATCAAATTCCTCTCATTTCAGGGGAAAAAACAGGAATTACAGAGCAGAGGTTCACTTAAACTAGAATACAGAAGAATGCTTAGTTTTATTCAAGGTATGCACGATAAAATGTAAAAAAAAAACAATACTGAACCTGACCTTGGTGGCCTACCGTTCCACATTTTCATAATTTGGCACACCTTTGCTAGTGTACAGTATATGCTTACTGTATATGGACAGTAATGCAATGAAAAAAAAATGGATTTGAAAACAAGAACATTATATAACATCATACAATATAAAAAAACAAACAAACAAAAAAAAAGAGTCACAAATCTTACCTGGCATTATAATTATTCTGCCTTTTGCCTGTCGGAAAAAGGAGATTTTTTTTTTAATTAAATACATAATCATGTCACATCACTGATGTACTATATTAAAGTAATCAAGGACAAGGTGCTGGGATAAAGAGGTATTAATGTTTAAAACTCAATGTCAATGTAATGACAGGATAGATCTTTTTGCTGCTTATGCTACAAGAGGTTTAAATAGGTATTACCATAACAGCTTCTTTCTGTCTCATAAAATAAGACAGGAAAGCTTGACATCTCTGAATGGGGTGTTAACTGCAGGACAAACGCTAAATTATAAGAATGTGCCTAATATTCATATTCATAAGTGAACAAAATAATGGATAGAGTTGTGCTCTTATAGAAAATGAATCTAAACAGCTGTTATCGGTACAAATAATAATAATACTACTACTACTAATAATAATATAACAATTTCAGTTTTGGTCTGGAACATGATCTTTCTTAGTGGGGTTAGCTTAAGGCTCATGCATATTTTGCAGAAAACGTTAAATATTTAGCCCTGCTTTACCCACGGTAACCCAATGTTCTACAGGGCTGTTTAAAATATACCTTAACAACCATTTAATCATGTTCGAGAACACTGAAGGACCGTCAGTTAATTTCATTTCACCAACTACTCAGAGTAAATGTTACACACATTTTCTGACAAAGATATTAAAAAATAAATGTAAAAGCTGAGCTCTTAAATGAGTTCTGAAAGTACAGTATCTCTAGTTTTTGGACTGATCTGATGATCAGTCCGAAAGATGTCTGATAAAGATGTCTGATCAGAGATGTCTGATAAAGATCTGATCACAATTTAGGTCAAATCTATGCAGAAATACAGACAATTGTGTAAAAGGTTCACAAATGACACTATATGGTACAAATAAGTGGTTTAAGATATTAAATGTATTGCATCCAGTATTTATGTGTTGGTATTCAGAGCACACTGTTTTTCTGTAGTACTGCTGCTTTCAGTCCTTTGGCTTAGTTTTTGAGTGACGGGTCACTTTAGCAGCGTGTATACTGAAAGACATTTCACCTGCAACCTCCATTCATGTTTGGTTAAATCGCTGTCTCACTGCAATTACACAACACTTGGAACTGGACTTAGACCTTTCAAACTGGTTGTTTTGGTCTGTCCTAGTGTGTGAATACACCGGCTTTCCATTCAAGTGAACTAAACTGATCATTCAGTTTTTAATTTAAAAAACTATTCATTTGTAGAACTTGGATCACTTATATTTGGACCCTCCGATAGACACCCTGTCTATCTTTTTTAAAAAACAAATTATTTCAGGTCAGTAAATATCCTGTTTTTGAGACCTGTTCTACGAGACGCTTGATGACGGGTAAACCCTCCAGAGCCGAGCTGTCACAGCCGCTCGTCAAAATCCTCTCGAAGCCAAGGGAGACCAGGGTTTCTACGGCAACGCACGGATCATGGACCATATCAAATGCTGGAACGCACAGTGAAACATGTCTTTCAAAAAGGGACAATGCACAACTGATAGCATCTCAATTATTATCTATTTCAAGTACCTCAATTGAGATATATTTAAGAGTTACCTCGGTGAAATGTAACTGGCAGCGGCCGACAAGTAGCTGAAATGGAGATAAAAGATACAAGCATTGTCATTGTATTCATTCAGCTTGATCTAGAGTCAGATAAACCAGTTAAACGGTGATTGAGTATTTGTATTGTAGCCTCAACAACGGTTTGCTACAGTAGATGCGATTTAAGCGTTGATTCGACCGCTCACAATGACTTTCATCCTGATCTCAAAGGGGATAACAAAAATATTGCATTAACTATTTTTTAGGAATGACTCAAAAGTAATTGAAAAAAAACTGACTAATTAGCAGTTTGATGGCTGGTTGTGGTCTGTTGCGCAATTCCTTTTTGACAAATAAAAGTGGCATAATTCCTAATAGGTTGACTTTGCATTGCATTTGGTGGATGGCCATGGGAAGTCCCAGCCCAATCAGAGAGGGCAGAAACTTTGTGAGCGGTTGAATGGACAATTTGGTACATTTTTAAAAAGAAGAAATGCTATAGCAAGCTCAGCAATGCCAAAAAGGGGCTGGTCAACATCTTAACTTCATTTTTTTTTTTTTTTCAACATTTTTTCGTCAGAAGACAAACAAGTTAAACTTAAAGTCTCCACCCACTTATTCTCTAAATCATTTATCCTGTTCAGGGTCTCGGGAGGCACGAGGCACCTGGGATATGGCAACCTGGACACACTCAGACGCACAAACTATGCCTACAGTACCCTTCATGTCTTAGTGGGAGGAAGCCTAAATACCCAGAGGAAACCCACACAGATCTGAGGTGGGAACCGAACCCTCGACGCCACTGTGCTGCCTGACAATTTCACTTTCAGGTATCAAATACTGATTCCGTCATTTCAAATCCGTTGTGGCGTCCAGGTGCAAAAATAAGAAAAAAAAATGTGTCACTGCCCAAATATCTATGGACTTGACTATATTTGTAGTCAAATAATAATGTTGTCTGTGAAGAAATGTGAATACAAGAATATGCACAGGCTATAAATCCCTTCATCTACATTATCCCTGTCTTCACATTACACAATATCCTGATCCATGTGTCTGGGAGATCTGTGTCTATCTGTAGTGACTTGAACTAGGGTTTGTATTTATTGAGTTTTCTTGGATGTCCTTTCCTGTAAGATTTACCTAAAAGGTCAAGCAATTCCTCCTGATATTCCTTGTACGAGATTCCTTAAATCCCCTAATCACTTTTGCATTTGTCTTGCTGTTTACATTAATAAAAGTAGAACTCACCCGAAACTCCTAACTCGGGCCATAATAACCATATGTTTGCGTATTACTTGCTTCCACTATGAGTACTGTTGAAATTTTATCACTTTAAATTTCACATACATACAATTATTGCCTTTATTACAAAAGCACTAGCAGTTTATATACTGTATAAGCGGTTTAGATGCTAGCCACGTTGGCACTTGAAGTATCACTTTAATCCTCCTATCCAGGACTGCAGGGCAGAATTTACCCAGGAGCTCCATGCAGAGCTCAGCATCGATTCGTCCGTCCTCGGTCAGCGCCCCCAGCACAAATCCGTCAGCCTTGTGTCTCTTCAGCAGCTCTATGTCCCTCCTCATCACCTCCACCTCCCGCTCGGAGTAGAGGAAGTCGCCTCCTCGAGGTCGGATCATCACATACACAGGGATCTGCACGTTCTCCTTAACCACCTGCAGCAGACCTGAGGAACAGGTGTTTACACATATTGATATAGCTGCATGTGCGGCGACCAAGCACAGTTTACAAACACCGCCACATGTGTCCAGCTGTTGAAAGTTACACTAAAGACACTAAAGAGACTAAGTAGATTAAGTTCTGGTTACGGTACCTCAATTCTCACCTTGTAAAATTTCTACTAAAGAGCTGATGGTAACTCCAGTCACCAATTCAGGCAATATCAATTTACAATTTAGCACCACAATGCAGTACAATTTCGTTTCAATCAGCTTCATGTATTGGATAACTCTAACATTCTGCTACATTATGCATGCACACAGTTTTGGGAAACCTTATACAAACATGAAAAACGTATACAATTTTATATAAACACATCATTTTTATTAGTGCCAGCTAATAGGAGTAGGTGCTGCTTTATTTCTGATAAAACGAATAAGCTGCAAAGCTGAGCACTTCTCCTTATTGCTGCGCACTAAATCATTTATGAAATTTATAAACAGTCAGCATTGTACAGGGTATTAAAATGCTAATTTACGTAGACAAATATTATGTGAGGAAGGCATGACGGTGATGTAGTCGCCATGCACCTCCAGGGTCCAGGTTCGATTCCCGTCTCTGTGTGCATGGAGTTTGCATGTTCTCCCTGTGCTCGGTGGGTTTCCTCCGGGTACTCCGGTTTCCTCCCACATTCCAAAGATACAGTATGCAGGTTAGGCTAATTGGTATTCCCAAACTGCCCGTAGTGTGTGAATGAGTGTGTGAGTGTGTGTATGGGTGTGTGCCCTCTGTGTGATGATTGGCACCATGTCCAGGATGTACCCCGCTTCGTCTCCAGGCCCCCCCGCAACCCTGAATACAGGATAAAGCGGTATAGAAGATGAGTGAGTGATTACGTGAGGAATTTGTATGGATACGTCTTTAAAACAATGTATTTTTTAATTATTATTATTATTATAATTATACATTATGCATTTTAAGTCTATTAATTTAAATATAAACACCTATTAGACATAAACCAAGATGTACACAATGATAAAGTGATGGCAACATAATGCCTGTGTTTTAAATCCAAATTTCTCCTATTTATTTTTCACCATTTTGAAATGTGTACACATCACTGAAATGACCTTTATGTCATAATGCACACATTCAGAAAGTGCAAGGACATATGGAGATAAGATGCAAGGGAGAATAAATACAGGCCAATAAAAATAAAAAGAGAAAAACAACTAAAAACACTCAGTAAGGTACATGCAGAGATTACCACATTAAAAATTTTTATTTTTTATTTTTAATATGCTTTTTTTTATTATTATTGATGTTTGTTTTTAAAGCCCTACAAGCGGTTTGGTCAATGGGCATTTGCTGTAGCGGCTCCCATTGAAATTGTGGTACTTTTAAATCCAAATTAAAAATGCACTTATTTACACTAGCTTTTAGTTTATAGTAAGTAGATGATATGTTCCTTTTATTTATAATAAAATTCTGTTTTTGGGAAACACGTTTCGTGTTTTGGCGGAAACACGTGATAGTCTACGGCCCTCCCGACTGAATGGTAGTAGTAGCCTTAATGTGAGAGCCCCCTAGTGACGCGGAGGAATTGGACACGACTAAATTAGGGAGAAAATTGGGGGGAAAAATTATCTTTGTTTTTGTTTTTTTACGTTTTGTTTTTGGCATATGATGATATACATAATTAATGTTGCTGGGATATATTCTTAATATTTTATATATGTTTTAGGCTTTCTGTTTTAATGTCCATCCGTTTTGTAATTTTTCTAGATTTCTTAATTTTGTGTGTTTATTTTATTTCAACAGCTTGTGTTGATTTCATGTTTTTCTTTCCCTTATTGTTTGCCTGCTTTATTTATGGTAAGCACTTCCGTCAGCTTGTTAAAAAGTGCTATGCAGAAAAATTATTGATTGATTGATTGATATCAAAAAGCATTTCGCTGGTAGTTTTTGTTCCTTGTCTGAGCTGGGATTTAATGATAACGCAAACTCATTAGTTTCATTAGACGCACAGGTCTTTTTCTACTCACCAACACTGGGTGTGATGCCGCCTTCAATAAGACTGGAGCACAGCTCGATACGGCCAGCACCTGCATCCACAATCAGAAACATCAGAACATCTGTGCTAAGAACATGACGGACAGATAACTGACGACAAATAAACGATTACAGTATTTAGATGTGGGCGTGAACACGCATTTGCAATTGTACCTCCCCTTTCTGCATTTATTGCCGACTCAACTGAATCCACACATACCTCCATCAGGAAGCCTTCTGCCATCCTGCAAAAGCAGAACACAAAATAGTGAGGCATGTTTAAGATTTTGGGAAACACCCAGTACTAAATAATAAACTTAAAAACCCTTCTTTTTATTTGCTAACATAGGCATCACAGACAAAGCTTTACTGCCTCTAGTCCGAACTACAATGCGTCACTGTAGTAGAAAGACCTGTTAAGCAAATTAAGAATGCTTCCATTATTACGAGGAGCGTTCAAGTCAAACTGGGACATTTACAGAAGACTTCAAGCACAGAGAAGAGACTCTAAGCTGCAGTAAAACACATATGAATGGTGCAAACGTTTTAAAGAAGGCCGTAAGTCTGTGAATGGCGATACCGGCTGCGGCGGCTCAGATCCCATGAACATTCAGACAATATTGGTGTCTTCACACTGCAAGTGTGTAAAAACCACATGACCAGAAACTGCAAACCAAATGAAGTCTTTCAAACTGCTCTCCCACTGTACATGACTGTGATTAAAGTGTTCATTGCAGTGAAGTGTTCACGCAGTCTCGGCTGCGTTTCTTCCTCAGGTATTATGATGATCTCTAGTCACATGACTAATTATGGCTTTGATTCATCCTCTATACTTCTTATCCTGTACACGATCACTTCAGGGGGCAGTTGGGCCTCGAGTCTATCCCAGGAGATCTAGGGCATGAGGCTGGGCACACAGGGTGGCAATCTATTACAGGGCACACGTATACATGGTACAGCCAATTTGGGAATGCCAATTTGCCTGATCTGCATGTCTATGGACTTTGGGCACCAAAAACACACAAGTCACAGGTGGACCTTCTCGCAGAGCTGGACATGACAAATATTAAAAATGCTGTTCTTGCTCCTGTTACATCACCGTTTCTATTTAATCCTACAGATGTTACACTCTGAACTATTTACACAATTTCATCCTGTGTGGTAGGACTGAACTATTTGCTAAGTTTGTTTAGAAATAATAATTATGCCAGATGACAAGAGATACGTGTTGCTCAGTTAAAGGTTAAACTCTTGTATTTGTTAGTACAAGTTTGTATTGTTTAAATGCTGCACTTGGTTTTTAAGTGAAAAAATAATGTTATAATGAACATGTAACTACTCATTCCTTTTTTTTCAAAGGTTTAAAATGGTAACAAAATAGTGGAAAAATGTAAAAAAAAAAAAAATATATATATATATATAATATAAATACGATATATATATATTCCTTTATTGTTCTCAAATTGGAGAATCATGGAAGGTCCGTGATTTTCCATCAAAGTTAAAAAAAAAAAAAAAGATTAGTGTTTAATTAAAAAAACAAAAAAAAAAACTCAATCACTTGTAGAGCCTCAAGCCATTTATGGCAAGTCGCCTCTACGCGAACTGCGCGTGCGCACCAGATGTCATTTCGCATTAGTGCAAAAACAATTCATTTCGTTTGCATGTATTGTATCCCTGCGTTGCGCACTGAGCAACGCTTATATTATTAGCAATTACAGTAAAAAAACAACCTGTCCGGAAATCATAAAAAAGTGCAGGAACTCCACCAAGTCGTTAGCCAACATGCTCGACTCTACTGCATGATGAAACATTTTGACATTTTATTAAATAACTGTTTTTTTCAATGTGCTTCAAACCTTCGCAAAGTGATTTTGGTTTTGTAAATAAATGCGGAGGACTCTCTCTGCATCCTGCTAACACCGGACTCGCTTTAAATTCGCCGTGTTTCGCTTTACCTTCTGTTTTGGCGTCCACAAGTCACGACAGCTCGGTTCACTCCCAAATCGCTCCCTACCGCCTGTACCCGTGCACTATCGAAAGCATGACGTAATGGCGTATGGCAACTATGTAGCGCTCTGTATGTTTAACATATATGTTATTTAGGATTGAACCCATAACTTAACTCTGACCAAAAAAACGGACATTATGGCTAGGTTTGAGGAATTATTTTAAAATATATGTAAGAATTAATATTTAAAATGTGCACAATGTAAAATAAAAACAAAAACATACATGTTATAACTAAATACAACGTATTTGTTTCCGCGTGATGTATGACGTAACTGCAGATCAAAGTTGAATCCGGAAGTGTAAAGCAACATGGCGCTGCAGTGAAGAAGTCCTCAATGAGATCTCACCTCACATCAGGCAGGTGATTTTTATGTTAGATATAAGGAGATCATGCTGCTCCCAACGCTCAGACATGTAGTCCGGTGCGGCTACAGAAACGCAGGGAAAGGATTTCAACAGAACCATGTAAGAAGAACTGTTTAGATTACGTCATTTATTTTATCTGAAAGCATCACGTGCCATTTTCAAGAAATAAATAAATGAATAAACACATGCTTTCATTGTAGATGCATTGTTATAAGGAAAGCCATGTGATTGACAAGTGCTTATCTAAAGTTGCTGATCCAGACTTGATCAAATGTGACCCTTTTATTAAGTGCACATACTGATAGCACATCTTAGTTCATCATTATGACCTTGATTAGGATCAGGGATTCACAACACACATCATGCATGGAAAAAGGTTAGGTTGACTTTCTGAGAGTATAATAACTGTTCAAACTTTTGATTCATCCATCGATTCTAATCAATCAGAGTCTTTCCTTAGACAAATCAACATAACGTAAGAGAGGACTCCAGTCCAACATGGGACACTATGCATACTGTAAATACTCACACTCTGGCCTCGAACATCTAGAGTCGAGGGTTTGATTCCTGCCTTGGCGTCTGTGCACGTGGAATTTGAATGTGCTTGGTGGGTTTCCTCCTTACCCCGAAACCTTAAGTAACTGCCATAGAAATGATGAACATATCCCTAGGGTGGATGGCATGTACAGTAGATGGACCAAATTACCAAAAATATGGCCAGTTTGGCACATCCACATAGATGTCTATATGAACAGAGAAAACATGCCTGGAAACACCATACAGACACTTTCTTGTATTCTTTTATTTCTTTATTTTTTAATTTTAGGTCACACCTTTGAGACAATGGCTATATCAGAGAGGGAAGACCACCGCTGTAGGGCAGACTCTATCTGCACAGAGTTCCTCCAACGCACTTCCCAGTGCTGCATCAAACCGCATTGTAGGGCGCTGGCTGGTGGGTTGCAGTGGCCTCGTTCTGGGAGCTGTTGTTCTGGGAGGAGTAACAAGGTCAGAAAAAATCCAACGTGACAAAATACTTCGAGTTGTATTAATCTGGTTTAATCTTTTGAACTCGAGTGGCCAGAGAAACGCAACATCAGTTAATGACCAATTAAAATAAAAAAAAGGATGGTGTGTCGGTGTGTTTCGACAGAGCTTTTCAGATATTGGATAATTTTTAAAATGTGTAAATTTGATTGGTACTGGAATATGGGAATGGCGTTGCAAAAAAACATTGATCTCACAAAAATACACATTATTATTATTATTATTATTGTTATTGTTATTGTTATGATTATTATTTTATAGTCATAGACAAAAATGAAAACAACCATAAAAACATGTGATCATATGTTCCTATGGTATTTCTTTGCCAACTGAATCAGGAAGTGCTGTGTTTACTGGAGAAGCTATTACGCAATCATGTGGCATAGTGAATACCGTGGAAAATTTCCAGTGATAGACTGCTTGTTTGGACTAGATCTTAGTTCTTTGATATAATAATAATAATAATAATAATAATAATAATAATATCTAATAATAATAATAATTATTATTATTATTAGATTATTTCTTGTTCTTTTTATTATTATTATTATTAGTAGTAGTAGTAGTAGTAGTAGTAATAGGCACCTATGTGACCCAGGTGTGTAAACCAGAAGAGTCATTGCTCGTTCATGAGGAATAGCAAATACTGCAAAAAAATCTTTGGATTATATATTACTTCTTTATTTTGGTACAAATAAGGTTTAAAAATGTAAAAAAAAAAAAAAGGTTTAGTCTGTGTGTGTGTGTGTGTGTTTTGACAATAATTCATTTAAAAAGACTAATCATGAATAAAATATCTGCCCAGACAATTTATAAAATTTATAATTCATTGTGTGCGTTTGATAATTTATTTTTAGAAAAAGTCTATCGGATTTTTAATTATTAATTAATTTTTGCTCCATTATGTTTATATAGTTGGTTAAAATTAAATAAAAATTAATATATTGCCTAGATTATGATATATTACTAAAATATTACTGAGCCTTAATATCATCATTAAAACATAATGCACAAAAAAATAATAATAATTTTGGTTACGGACACTACAGATTTTATTTGGGGAAAATAATCCTTAATTTTGCACAGAATGCTTTTAGGCAACAATTTTTACAGGTTGTATACTTGTAGAAGCTTACAGTACACCAATTTTATTATTATTATTCATAAAAAATATGAATAATTTTCATTTAAAATTATAACAGTTTGAAGCGAGACAGTATAACGTTGAAAATGGCATTTATAAAAATCATCTCTCCAAAACGACTTAAGTTAGCTACTTAAAATTTTTGCGGAAGCAATAGTGATCACTTCTATGTTGCATAAACTTCAGATGTAGCTTCTTTGACTCACACAGTTTCTGTATTATATGTACAACATAAAAACAATAAAAACAGCAGTTCTGTGTTTCATATGTTTTTGATATGTAATAAAGTACATATTAATAATATAATCCGTATTTTATAAATACATATGTGTATTATAAATAAATAATGTAAATTCAGATAAGCTGATTATTCAGGCAAAAATTCATAATGGAGGGCATTTGTATGCTGAGGTTCCACTGTACAATGTATTATTGTTTGTAGTCATTTTTCTATTGATAATGTTTTATGCTTTTTCTTACTTTTTATGGTGCATGGTATTAAAAAACCTCCTTTGGACAGCATTTTTTCCCAGTGATTTCTATTCATACCTAATAAGTAATATCTAGCTAAATTATTTATTGTTAGTCCTCTCTTTCATTTATTTATTTTTCAGGGATGCTTCAGGACACCACTGTAATAAGCAATGATCTGGTTAAAAAAAATAAATAAACACAAGTATGCATGCACATAAAATCTAGTTTGTGCTTTATGTTGGGGAAAGCTGAATAGAGTGAAAGTATTATGTACAGTATATACAGCTCGAGATGTTTGATAGCCATCACACAGATCAATTCCCACATACTGTATTTTGTATGAGTAAACACTTTCTCTCAGCCTTTTAGTACATGCTGAGATGGTTCCCTTATTTCAAAACAGAAAATGGTTTGAATGGAGGGAATATGTTTGGTTTTTTTTCCCAGTAATGGCATACTGTATGTATTCATCGCCATCCTCTAAACAGCTCTCCTGTTCCAAATGCTGTACCAGCCTGTGAAAGCGTATGTACTGTATTACACAGATTTAAGTGTACAACAAGCTGGGTTTGCACTTAGATTCTTTTTCTTTAGACAGCAAAGACAATGTGGTACTGTAGTTGGTCAGCTATGTTAAAATTTTTGATTATTAGAATGTTGATGGTGAGTATTGTTTAGGCAGATACAATACTGTTTTAAGATACAATTTAAGTAGAAAGCAAAAAGGAAAAGTAATAAATAGCTATGTAGTATAAAATATAATGTACTAAACTATAGGGATGGGAATCACCAGGGACTAACCGATACAATATTATCACGATATTTAGGTGATGATTCGATTTGTATTGCAAGTTTCACAATTTTATAAATATCCCAATTCTATATATATATATATATATTAAAAAAAATATTTTTTTTCCCCCCCAGACAATTCTAATCACCCTTAGCAAATACCTGTAATATGCTCCAACCACACGGGATGCCGTGCTGCCTACCAGTTGGTGAATAGTGTAAAGTGTGCCACCTGTAGGATTATAAAGGAACAGCAACGTTTTACCACCTTAAATGCAAACTTGTACAGTATAACTAAAACAATTAAATAAATTGCCAAATAAAAAAGTTATGATATGTAACTAAATTGAGTTTCTTCCAAATCTTTACAAAACCAGATCTGCACAATTAAATTAATCACATAAAAATAAAAAATCACAGTATGAACTTATTTATGCAATTATTAAATCGTGAAGGGCTGCAATTTATATTCAGATAATATGCACATAATTGGAAATGTATGTAGATTTTTTTTCAATAATTAAAGTTGATAAATAAATGTGGTTCTCTTAATGAGGTCATTTGCACCATTATCGGTAAATATGTTGGTATAAAATGTTGAGTATAAAATGGTATATTTGATAGTTAAATATATCGGTTTACATCGCAATTTGCATGAAATAATCGCAGTGCGATTCAAAAAAAAAATTCTTTTTTTCTTTTTTTTTAACAAATCAAGCAGCCATAAACTAAAAACAAATGCATTCAGAATACAAAACCGCAAGCCATATCGCTCAGGTTTGCTTATTCATGTCAATGTTATTTACAATGTGATCTTGGTCAGATTTGAATTCATTTGTTAAGAAAACCAAAATGTATTATTCACAAATGAAATGTTTACAAACTTCAAAAAATGAGTGAGTGAAACAAAACCAAAATGATTTTATCTTCATTTTCATAGAAAATAAATATATTAAAAAAAAGAATAATAAAAACCGTGAAAATTGAAAAAACATTTTGAGTTGTTTACACTATATGACTCGCCTTATTCACTATCAATTCAGGCAAATAAAGGATCTAATATGTTATGATATTAATAATTAATTGCTTTTTACTATAAAATACTGTAAGGGAGCTCACTTTTGAAGGAAGAAGTGGAGTCTGGCATCTAGAAGTGATCCAGAAGAGATTGAAATCGTAACAAAAGCCTCATGCGTAGATCTCTAAAAATACATGAAATCATTAGAAATTAATTGTACATGGAACATAGAGGTTGGTTATATTAAAGGACCATAATGAATGATGATAACCATTATGGACAATGGCAGTAATTAACATGTTAATATAAAAAAAAAAGAAGAAATGTGTTTTTGCTGTCCAAGTTAGGGTGCTATAATAATTAACAGGTCTTTTCAAATGACACGTTAAGGCATTTAACATATTTCAGACCTTTTTCAGCCTCTTTGTCATATTCGTAATATCCGTAAGCCTTACCTTTCCCTAATTATATGTGGGGAAAATAGGTCCTACAAGGTCCTAAACAAGGTTTTACATCCCTAGCTGTTCCAGACATCACTGAAGTTGCTACTATAGTTTATATTAATTATAGCCTTCCAAAATTTACTAAATATACTGTTTGTTTCTGCTGTGCATGGATGTGTTTTTATATGACCACAATTTAATTTAATTTGCTTCATTTGTTTTATCCAGACTGACAGAGTCGGGCCTCTCAATGGTGGACTGGCATCTGGTGAAGGAGATGAAGCCACCACAGACACAGGCTGAGTGGGAGGCTGAGTTCTCCAAATACCAGCAGTTTCCTGAATTTAAAATGTGAGCCTGATTTATCTACTGTGTTTACTCCATTCTATATTAACTGTATTTGTATATTTTCTTTCTTTCTTTTTTCTTTCAATTGATCAGGTTTTCATGTTTATGCTTTTGAATGTGAAAGGCAACGAGTTCTTCAGGTTTAGCAGTTTACATTTTTATATTAACAGAGGCAAAATCAACAGAAAGAAATAAAGGAAATAATCATGACATGAAGGGGTAGGGTATGTTGAAAGATGTCAAACCACAGGATATAAAAGTTTGGAGGACCTCTAGATGAACCTCACCCACTCCCTCAGACATTCTTGACCAGTCCCCTCACTTTCACAGAATTTCTCCACCAATTCCACACGCTACCATGGACACTCTTGCTCAATATCCTCCTGCACCCCATACATTCTTGACCGTTCCCATTTGCTCCAGCAAAGACACTATACCAATCACTCCAACTCCCGCAAACGCTTCTAACCAATCCCTCCCTCTCATGACCAATCGTCCCGCAGACGCTTTACATCAATCCCTCCAACACTCGCAGATGCTCTTAACCAATCCTTCCAACTCCCGCAGGCGCTCTTCATCAATCCCTCCCACTCTCGCAGATGCTTTTTACCAATCCCTCCCTCTCACGCAGACACTCTTTACCAATTCCTCCCTCTCCCCCAGATGCTCCTCACCAGTCCCTCCAACTCCCGCAGACGCTCTTAACCAATCTATCCAACTCCCGGAGACGCTCTTAACCAATCTCTCCAACTCACGCAGGCGCTCTTCACCAATCCTTCCCACTCCCGCAGATGCTTTTTACCAATCCCTTCCTCTCCCCCAGATGCTCCTGACCAATCCCTCCAACTCACGCAGACGCTCTTA
>JAOVVA010000034.1:7123110-7149716 GCA_028565275.1 Leiocassis micropogon
GCAGATGCTTTTTACCAATCCCTTCCTCTCCCCCAGATGCTCCTGACCAATCCCTCCAACTCACGCAGACGCTCTTAACCAATCCCTCCAACTCACGCAGACGCTCTTAACCAATCCCTCCAACTCCCGCAGACGCTCTTAACCAATCTCTCCAACTCCCGCAGGCGCTCTTCACCAATCCCTCCCTCTCATGCAGACACTCATTACCAATCCCTCCCTCTCCCCCAGATGCTCCTCACCAATCCCTCCAACTCCCGCAGACACTCTTCACCAATCCCTCCCCCTCCCACAGATGCTTTTTACCAATCCCTCCCTCTCACGCAGATGCTCCTCACCAATCCCTCCAACTCCCGCAGACGTTCTTAACCAATCTCTCCAACTCCCACAGGCGCTCTTCACCAATCCCTCCCTCTCACGCAGACACTCTTTACCAATCTCTCCCTCTCCCCCAGATGCTCCTCACCAATCCCTCCAACTCCCGCAGACACTGTTCACCAATCCCTCCCACAGATGCTTTTTACCAATCCCTCCCTCTCACGCAGATGCTCCTCACCAATCCCTCCCTCTCACGCAGATGCTCCTCACCAATCCCTCCAACTCCCGCAGATGCTCTTAACCAATCTCTCCAACTCCCACAGGCGCTCTTCACCAATCCTTCTCACTCCCGCAGATGCTTTTAACCAATCCCTCCCTCTCCCCCAGATGCTCCTGACCAATCCCTCCAACTCAGGCAGACGCTCTTAACCAATCCCTCCAACTCCCGCAGACGCTCTTAACCAATCTCTTCACCTCCCGCAGGCGCTCTTCACCAATCCCTCCCTCTCACGCAGACACTCTTTACCAATCCCTCCCTCTCCCCTAGATGCTCCTCACCAATCCCTCCAACTCCCGCAGACGTTCTTCACCAATCCCTCCCAATCCCGCAGATGCTTTTTACCAATCCCTCCCTCTCTCGCAGTCCCTCCTCACCAATCTCGCCAATCAATCTAGTTCATTCCTGCATGTACTTTTCACCAAAGCGACTCCCTCTGGCAGATGTCCTTCACCAATCACTTGTGATCCGGTACACACACTTGACCATTTCTACCTGCTCCTGCAGACATTCTTGGCTTCTCCACATATCCCCACTACCCCAGCCACTCTTAACCAAACCACTCACTCCTGCAGACACTCTTGCTCAATACCTCATCATTCTTGTTATTCCTAATATCTGTTCACTTTTATCTAATACATCACTTCGATTTTCAACAGAATGAACCATGACATGACCCTTACAGAGTTTAAGTTCATCTTCTACATGGAATGGGGGCACCGTATGTGGGGAAGGCTAGTGGGGTTAGCCTACATCCTGCCCGCCATGTATTTCTGGAAGAAAGGTTACTTCAACCGCTCGATGAAGGCTCGTGTCGTGGGCTTGTGTGGCTTCGTTTTCTTCCAGGTATTGTATAATAACTATTCTTATAACCACATAATAATTATAAAATACACCACACATTATATATACACTAGTATATATGTGTATCTATCTATCTATTTATCTTTCTATCTATCTCTCTCACTCTCTCCATATATGTCACAGTGTAAACTAATGATGGGCATAGCATATGCCCAAATCTTTTCGCACCTCGCTCACTCCGATGGTTTCTTACAGAGGCGGCATACCCTTCTGCAGGTGTGTAAACCGTAGGGGCCAACACTAGAGGCTAGAGCAGCATGCGAGTAATGCCACACACTCCAGAGTCGAGCAAACTGAATGCTGCCGATTGATCACCACATATGTGAGATCCTGGTCCGCTGCGGGTTTTCCAGTGCTCAAGCTTTGCTTGGGATTCACAAGTGGGCGTAGGAACCACATGCCGCTCCAAGGCAGGTGCACTGCCCTTAATCCACACCAAGCACCAGCTTTTGCCATCCACCAGCCGATGAGGAAAAGCCGCCCGGACATCAGAAGTCACAAGGGCTCAGAGTTGTGCCAATGAATGGCTATGTGGGGCCAGCTGGGCGCCCCAGGGAATGGAGAGGTAAAGCTGCATAAAGCATGCAAGAGATGCTGTCCAAAAGAAACCACTCTGCCACTTTAAAGCTGCCAACCAGGACCATTCCGCACACAAGTGTCATGAAGAGGTGAACCTGCAATGCTGTCAATGCACCTACTTGAGCACGCTATGCACTCTACGCTGTTGTCGCACCAGCTCACGCATGCAATTCCACCCCTCTTCCTGCCACTGCTCTTTTTATAAGTGCCGCCATTGAATCCATTTGAGCTAGCTGGATAAAGGTGAAGGGACAGTCACCTGCTCGGGTTCAGTGTCTAAAGTTGAATGACCTGTGTACTGCCATGTCATCAGTCTCACCTGATGGCAGCCAGACGGAACATCACAAACTCACTTGTTTAAGCTCAAGGCCCAGGGGCAGTCTGATGGGACACTGCTTATCTACGTGCACTAATTTAAAAGCAGCCAGAAAAAGGATGAAACCACGCAGTCCGGGAGCTTCACAGGCAGAAGCGCTAAAGGCCGCTGTTTGAGAATCGCATTGCACAAAGCCACGCAAAGACCTGCACAAGCCACTGCAGCATTACTGTACTTACACCGGTCAAGTGTCAGCCTGCAACCCAGCGTGCAACCCTCAGTTCTTTTCTCCCTTTCTTCCATTTTTCCCATTATCCTAAATAAAACTACCCTTCTCCCATAAGACCTCGCCTCGTGTCTGTGGTCTGTGGTGCCGTCAAAGATAGAGTTTGATGGTGTGTGTGTGTATACACACAGTACCATTATTGGTGTAATTTGTTATGACAATGACAGCTCCTAGAATTCTTCATATGATTTTTTTGGGGGATTTAATGGATATTTTTATTTCCTCATAGGGTCTTCTGGGTTGGTACATGGTGAAGAGTGGACTGGAAGAGAAGCCAGACTCGTATGACGTTCCTCGTGTGAGTCAGTACAGGCTGGCGTCTCATCTTGGTTCAGCTCTTCTACTCTATTGCGGCAGTCTTTGGACAGGGCTCACATTAATGCTACCTGACAATAAGGTATATACACGGATATACATAAAACACAGGTTTTCTGACCCTAAAAGTGTAAATTGTAAAAAGCTTTTTCCTTTTTACAGCTTCCTGACTCCAGACGTATTGTGCAGCTCAGGAGGTTTGCTAAGGGCACAGGGGCGTTGGTCTTTCTCACAGCTCTCTCAGGTGAGGACTAATGCCCACCTTTGGGCCAAAAATGAATGAATGTTTCTAATTAGCAAGGATAAGGATGTGATGTTTCTCCTCAGGAGCCTTTGTCGCCGGCCTTGACGCCGGATTGGTGTACAACTCTTTCCCCAAAATGGGCGATTACTGGATCCCGGATGATCTTCTCGCCTTCTCCCCAACAATCAAGAACATTTTTGAGAACCCCACCACCGTCCAGTTTGACCACCGCATACTGGTGAGCACGAATGAGCACTGCACTGTGGTTTAAAGAGATTTTTCATCTAGAACATGAATGAAAACCAATGTTCACTGGGAGACTGATCTTTCTAAAGTGATTATTAGTGAATTAAATTTATTAAAATGAAACAGAAGCAAATATTTGAAGCGCTAACAGAGTTATTCTTGACAATAAGAATGTGTTGGCAAACAATGAACTGGCAAGGAGGTTCTTTACTTTGACCATTACTAAGTTGAGAAATGATGAGACCGGACTGAGCCCTTAGATTGTGAAGAGCAGATGATGTGTCTCTACCGCTTGCCGGCTGGGAGAGAGAGAAAGACATACACACATTATTCACTTTTATATGGTAATACCATATAAGAAAGGAAAAGAAAGTACAGAGAACAAAGAAAGAGAAATTGGGAAACCAGGGAAATTTAACACCATCTAGGGAAAACCTAACCATGGACAAACACTTAACAAAGACCAAATCCTTTATCATTCAAACATTAAAATATCTTGAATACTTTTGGACAAATAAAACAAAACTGGCTTTGTGCTATATTTATGTGCCTTTGATGCAACCTTTGATGAATAAATTCGAATTGAACTTCAAAGTCATACTATTTAGCCACAACGTTGTAACATCACAATAATAATTGTAAGTTTATTTAATATATTTTTATATTATATTGGTTCTTCATTTCCCACTCGTTCACTAATTTTATTATTACATGATTACATTCTGTACATTCAGTAAATGTATTCAGTAATTATTTTCTGTAATAGAAATTGACTGGCTTGTCTTTATATTTGCCAATTGCCCTAATTTCCATTTCAAACGTATTGAGGTCATTATATCGGAATATAAACATGACATATCAGACTAGAGGAAAGTTAAGTCCTGTTAAGCCCTTTGCACCCAAAGATGAAAAGATTCTATCCGGTTGAGCAGCCTGCTGAAATAAAGCCCAACCTTCCTAATTGTCTTGGTGTAGCCTGGTTTTCCTTCTATTGAGTAAATAGTTGTTTATCTTCCTTTAGGGCATTAGCACATTAGCAGCCATCACCGGCCTCTTCTATTTCTCCAGACGCATGCAGCTGCCCAGGAGGGCAAAGATTGCAATCGGCTGCTTGACTGCCACGGCATACACACAGGTCAGTGGCTCACTGGTGTACGTTCAGAAAGTCCGAGCATTAGGGTATCTATTCATAATTAAAATGTGTAGGGAAATTAAAAAAAAAAAAGTGTTAAAAGGGAAAAAAATTCTAATTGACACTTAAGAGTTAGAGTTGTACAGCAGCTTTTTACTTTATAACTGTCTAGTATACTACAATCTTTACAGTAGGTACAGCTTTATATGATCAACACCACACATTTGTTTGACACATATTGTGTCTGCATTACTAATAATTGAAGACATTTGACATCCAGTTAAACCCTGGATTGCGAGCATAATTCGTTCCATGTGACTATACGAGTGACGCACACGCACTGAGACTGAGCATGGGAGACGATTACCCACAATCCCACAGCGTGAAAGAGAGAAGAACCATTGTCTCAGTTGTGATCACGTCACACAAAGCGGCAGACAAAGCGCATACAGTACGTACTACAGTACTCGTATATCAAGACCTCGCTCATTTATCAGGTTAAAATTTATTTTAGGGAAGAAAAACTCCATTGAGGTAATGCCGTGGTACATTCTGTACATTCTGGTCATCATTTTTTCATTTCTTTTTTTTTTTGTATGGTGCAACTTCTTCTCCTGTCCACATTTTTTCCACAAAGCTGATTATTCAGCACTATCCCTTTCAGGTTTTAATAGTAATACACTGGAGGATTTCTAAATCAATTCCTCCATTTGCTCGATGCAGGCCAATAAGCGGCGACTATTATTTCAGTGGCGGTTATTTGCCATAGCTACTTTTTGAGGTTAGTATTGACTACAGTGCTGTGGTTTTAACAATATACACAGTTGTGCAAATGTGGTAGACTCGCAGGTTAGGGAGGGAATTGTATTTTGTCCTTCTTCTTGAAGCATGTCTGAAGATTTAAGACATCGATTTCACGACATCTTGGCACATAAAGTATTCTTGAATCTAGCCAGACCTATCTATAATTTAGTAAGATTAGTAGAGATAGTAAGATTATTGGAGAAAAAAAAGACAAAAATCTAACATACGATTTGAATGATCTGGATAAGATCTGGATTAATCTTATCTTCTTATTAAATAAGATCAGGATTAATTTGGAGCTTAAGCTTATTTCTAGCCAAATGTTACTAAAATAAAAAAAAAATGTCTTGTTCTATTGCTAAATAATTTTAAGAAATTGATTTATTGAAAGACGTTGAATGAGCCAGACTTTTTGAATTTTAGGCTGAAATTTTAGGAATATTTGACTAGAAGTGAGTCTACTGTAGAATCTTAATAATCTTATTTAAAAAAATTATAGATAGGTTTGTCTAATATTTCACTTTGCTAGAATGTGATTGATTTTTCAGTGGATGATGATCCAGATGCCCAACTCGCATTCTTTTTGTACACATGGAAATGGTGCTGACATCTAGTGGAAAAAAATAGTAATTGCATATGAAAGCCGGTACAAGACACTTGACGACAACTAGCAAGTGAACACGTTGTTATAATAAATCAAAGGATTCTCTTTCCATACTTGTACTACTCGTAATTTCTTTATTTTTTTAGTAACTCTCAGTGAATGCTTTTCATACACACCTTTTAATCCTGCCTTGCTTGAATTTGATTCGTTTGTTTCCTAGGTCCTCCTAGGAATCAGCACGTTGCTCCTGTACGTGCCCACATCCCTGGCAGCCACACACCAATCCGGATCCGTAGCACTGCTCACCTTCGCCATCTGGGTCCTCGCAGAACTACGCAAGGTTGCCAAATAATTCCAGACTTTCTGCCTCGATTCCCATCAGGACTATGATCTAAGTTGAAAGACTCCATTACTGTCACGTTTACCACCCAAATCCCACCCTATGAAATATCATCTGAAATCTCAAATATCATCTGACATTTGGGTTCCCAGTTTAAAGTTGAAACGTTTTATGATGATGTAAACTGACAGCTTGTTATATATCAGGTCACTCTCGACATGACAGGTTAAACTGGATTAATTTGGAATACAAGATGTGCCCAGAAGTATATTGTGCAAAAGTTTGCACACCCTTTGCATTTACAGTACCTTTTTAAACCGTGATCTACGTGTTCCCTTGTAACAGCCACAACCTCTTTCAAACCTCCTGTTACTGTTCAAATCCCCATAAAGACAATATATATTTGTAGCTTATTTATACAGTACATCTACATGTTTTCCACCTTTTTTTATTCACATAAATCGTTAATCATGAATTTCTGTTCTCATTTTCACTTTATGGGAAACATACGGTATGCAGACTTTTGTCACTGTTACTTTTTCAAATGAAACTTATTAAATGGAACAATTTGGAGTTGAGCTCATGGAGTTGGTCACATTCTGTATTGCCTGAGCAGAAACTGTAAAGAAATGTACTATTCATGTATACCATTCATATGCTCATTACATACAAATTTGACTGCTCTCCTAACCATCTTCCAGGTAACAAAAATTATCTGTCAGTAAATAATGTTTTTCATGAGTCTTTATTTTTTCCAGTCCTGTGTTTGTGGTAAATTGATGCCACGTGCAGTAACTTGAGTTCTCATTTCTGATTGGTCAGAAGATGTTGATTCATTGTCTATAACACCACAACAATGAACTTTTTTTCATCAGGTTTATTTAACATTTATGGAAGGAGTCTCCAGTGTCACTCTCTTGCAGCAATTGATTTTCCGCCAGACTTTTTATTTTTATTGTTAACATGAATGGAGGCCTTTTTTTAAGATATTAGAAAGATTGAGAGAGTATAACAGGACCAAGTTCATTCTGCAGACATTTCATTAGATTAGATGTGACTTTAAACAGTTAAAAAAAAAATGAATAATGAAAAATTATAAATTATCGCCATATTGTGTTCTATTAATTACATGTAACATTTTTGTTAATAATTAGTAGCATTATATTAATCTGGTTATGAGCAGTGTCATGGCTGATGGTGGCCCAAATGCACATAAATTGTCTTCAAACTGAATTTTGAAACCCATCATGTTTAAGAAGATTCCATCCATCCATACAACTAGGAACTTCTGTAGTCCATCGGCGACCATTGCATTTATTCCCATTTGTATGACGGTAGGATCTCCGTTCAACATTCACAGGCATTCACACACTACGGGTAATTTGGGAAAGCCACTTGGCCTAATCTGCAGGTCTTTGGATTGTGGGAAACTGGAAGGACACCCTCTAAGCACGGGAAGGACATGCAAACTCCATGTACACAGACCCGAAGTGGAAATCGAACCCCGGACTCTGGAGGTGCAAGGCGACAATGCTAACCACTACGTCTCCATGCCGCCAAGGGGATTCACCTAGCAACAAAATCGTGCAGAGTGACATTATATAAGGAAGCATAAAGTGGAAGCAATACATTGCTACTGCGGTAATCAGTTTTATTATTACGCTGTCAAAACGTCACCTTTTCAGAAGGGTCACATTATTGGCTTGCATCAAGCGAAGAAGACAACTAAGTAGATTAAAAATGACTGGAATTGGGTTAAAAACTGTCCGGTGCACTAAAGATTGGAATTTGGAGAAGGTCATGTGGTCTGATGAGTCCAGACTGACCCTATTCCAGAGTGATGTGCGCATCAGGGTAAGAAGGGATCGTGCATAGAGCCCACTTTATGCGGCAATGAAATGAAGTCAGTTGACCTTCATGATTGAACTGTATGTAACTATTTTTAAAAAATGGTTCTTACACACTTTATTTAACACAAAACAGGATTGCCATAATTAAAGCTAAACACAGTTGAATTAAATATTCTGAGTGTGCAACCATTGTTTTAGCCAGGTCATGTACTGTATATCTTAATACTCAAAATGACATTGCAACAATTTAGACACTTCACCCATCATTGCATAGCAGTTGTAGTTTTTTTTTTTATTATTATTTCTGTACAAAATATACATGAGTTACTTTTTTGTTTGCAGTGCAACCAGTTGATACTAGCTAAGTAACAGTTAATACAGCAGATTATTATTTTCTTCATGCGCGTATGAACAGGTACCACAGGAGCGACTGCCTGAACAACACTGTCCCATGATGGTGAAGAGGGGATCCGAAAACAACCAAAGACAAACAAAAAAATGTGTTTTGCAAAACTGGGAGAGAACTTTTTGAAGGCCAGAAACAAAACCTTGGACCTCCTCTGGTAATTTAAGTCAACACAAATAATAATAATAATAATAATAATAAAAAAATGTTTTTAAAAACCTCCTAATTGCACTCAAATTTTTTTCCCACCACAACAGATAACACTTCCAACAGTGTGTGGTGGATAAAACATGACCTAACCATCTGTTTAGCCAGTAAATATGTGCACGTTCATTCACTCGTGATGGAATTTATGCACTGTTTTCAGGAACAATCATACACCCTGCCATTTTTTTATTCGCACATTGACAGTATATGTATTTCTTTTATGAAATATTCAGTGAGGCAAGTCGAATAACAGTTCTTGGGATTGTTGTGCGTTTCCTTCCTTTCATCTTTTTACGAGGATGTTCGCATACTTGAAATTGCTTTGAAGTACAGTATGTGTACATTTGACAAGTATAAACAAATTTGAATTAATTAACTTGCCTTATTCTAAACATACTGTACCTTACAGCATGTGCCTGTGAATCAAAAGAAATACGGTGCAGGACATAGCAAGACTGTAACATCTCCCGAGGTTTTGACCTTTAAGGGGGGGAAATGTTCTTCTAAACCTTTTTTTTTTTTTTTCCCACGACACAATCCTCTGTGGCATTTTGAAAAGAACATTTAAAAAGAAATTGTTTTGATTGGAGCTTTGAGTGTTACACAAACAACATGACATTGAATTGATGGGCAGCTAAAATGATATGATTAACTGGCAATACTGGCTGACATTAATCAGAAATTATTGCTTTAATGTTTATGTCCATTGTGTCCTGACATGGCCACACCTCTAAACACTGAATATACCTGATTGCTAATAATTCACTGTAATGGAAATGCCAAATATCACTCAACCCTTAGCTTTCATCGCTTAAAGTTCATGCAGCTGCTGTATTTATTTTATTTTTTTATGTGGAATCAATTAAAAGGCTTGAACGCAACATTGTTACTGTAAGAAATGCCTGATCCATAATTAAAACCCACACCTGACAAAGAACTGCTGAGAACCTAATTTCCTAATAAAGAGATTCAGCGCTGTTTTTATTTTTTATTTTTGGAATTAACCATTTAACAGCTTGAGCATTCACTCACATTTTATGTGCGATTTATCGTATGGTGCCTTGCATATGTATTTACAATTTGCTAATGTGTGTGCAATTAAACCTCCACATGAGCATAATATACACTCAGATTACTGAAAGATTCCAGAGGTTGGCAGTGGATACCTTAACAAACAGCATCTTGCAGCTCCTTTAAACCGAGTCTCGTAACAATGACAGTTCCTACAAGCATTTAAGCACTTGTTTCTGTGATTTCGTAATCTCATGTAGAAGGTCCACCAAAGGTGACTGACCAAGAAGGTAAGGAGGGCAACCAAAGGAAACATGGAAAAAGTTTCTCTGGTCTGATGAGACCAAAACTGATCTTTTTGGTTTCAAGCTACATTTGATGAAAACCAAATCCTAATATTATCATCCACACAATGAAGCATGATGGTGGTACCATTGTGTTGTGACAATGCTTTTCATTAACAGGGACTGGGAAACTGGTTAGAGTTGGATGAGCCAAATACATGGCAATTCCAGTAAGAAATCTGTTCCAATTCCATGCTTGAGGCTAGAACAAAGGCTTACCTTCAAAAAACAAAAAAAACAAAAAAAACTTGTTGTAGTGGTCCAGTCAAAACTTATAGACCTCAGCTTAATTGAGATCTGAGGCAAGACTTTATTAAACAATTGACGTTCACCTTTGGATTTTTACATTTTGCCAAAGTATCAGAATCAAGATGTGCAAAGCTAAGAGTAGCGTATCCAAAAAAAAAAAAAAAAAAAAATCAAATGGTAAAACTCTCAAATAAGTTTGTTTTAATTCCAGATTGTAACATTACACAATAGTAAACACATATGCAAGGTTTTTTTCTTAGTCGACAGTTTCCCCCAAAATGCAAACAGGCCTATTCCTGTGCTTGACTTAAAATGCTCAATTAAATTTCATACATATTTTTTTCTTTTTAGTTATCAGGCTAAATTTTTTATCTTTAATTTTGTTCAATTTAGCCAAAAATATTCGCTACTTGGTACTTGATTTAATTGTCACACCGTCCCTTCAACCGTGCACAACTATCAGTGTTTATTCATAATATCCAATTTCCTTTTTTGAAAAATAATTATTTTCTTTTTATAATGGGTTATGATGGATGTCTTTGGTGTTGGAAGGACACTCCAAGCTTGCTGGTCCCACCGAACTCCAGAACTGCCTATGCACTGTTCTTCAGTTCTGCCTGAAATTAGGGATTTTTTTTTTATTATTAATAAAATACATGGAAAAGAAGGGGTGTAAAAAGGTTGAATTTATCATTAGTGGATCCTACCAGCAGTAATAAGGTCACGATTCATATTTTCTGTGCGTTCACAGTGAGAACATACAGTACAGTGGCATTAATGCTGCGAAGCTCCACTTTTACACAATACATGTTAAACTCCTCTAATGAGACATGGGATTAAAAAAAAAAAGAAAAAGAAAAGAACTGCTATGCACTAAGGACTTCAAGGCCAAGGAGTTACTTTTCCTACAGACTCGTCTGGAATGTACAGGCATAGACTGTTTCTATTTCTATTGGCTGCTGGATGAAGAAACTCGAATGGCGCACACGACAGCATGTAGTCTGAGCGAGGCACATGTGGATGGCCATTTGACAACAGACAAGCTTTGGACTAGCTCGGTAAATAGGAACATTACATAGTATAGGTTACTTGACATCATGCGGTAAGAAAAATCAGTCATTTCTTGGAAAGAAAAAAAACAAACAAACAAACAAAAAAACATCATCGACCATAACTTCTAATTAGATGTTGGTCGGCCATGTCCATTCACTTCTATCTTCATTTTGTGGTCCTCTGAGTTTCATGTGAAATGTGTCAAGCTGGCTTCATCTAGAGTCCAGCTGATGTGTTTTTAATGCTTTCAGGTATGTAAGAAAAACAAGTGGATCTAGAGCCAGCCCTGGTGTGTCGTCTTCCACTATGTCTCTGGGAGAAAGAAATGAACAGAATAATGCCGGTCCTCTGCCTGGGTGAAGAGGGAATGTGGAGGAGGAAGTAGTTTCTGGTTCACCAATTTGAAGTTCCTGGTCACTTCTCTCGGGCTCTCGTACGTTCCTCTCCACCTGAGCGGGGCTCTAAATGACGTTGTCGAACAGCTGCATGGACTGCATGATGTTCTCGTCCTGGAAGAAGCAGGTGGAGAAATATTTTCATACAGTCCTGTGTAATGTACTGCATTTATAATTTGCTTCAAAGATACATCCGCTTGTTTACTAAAATTAAAGTGACATTTCAAATCTCAAACCCACATAAACAGCATCTGTTCACAGTAAACACTGTGACGGTAATTGCTCTTCAAATTCACTAGATCCGCCAATATAATTTCACCATTAGGCTATTTTGATCTGTTATAAAAATAGACATTTCAATTTGATGGATAGTCAAAACCCACATGCAGCCGTTGTTCTATTCTACAGTATGTTCACACTGAATATCAATTAATTTTACTTTGGAATTTTAAAGTAATTGTTCTTCAAATGAGGAATAAATTAATGAGTATCTATCTGGTAATAGTCTGGTTAGATTGTCTAGTTCACAGTTATTAGCACTTTTTTTTTATATTGTGTGTCTAGACAAGAAAGAACCAACACACGCAGGTGAGTCAAAAATATCTGCACTCTGGTTGTCGAATTTATTCTATTTCTACATAATTTCTGACATTCTATTTGTGTTTCAATACATTTTGTCCATCTGTCCAAAAGTTTCTGTATTCCTTCATTAAAAAAAAAATGTTTTAGGTTGAGCTGTTAGCCATGAATGCACCGCTGTCTTCACTTCTTCATCAGAAGTGAATCTTCGTCCTTGTAGGGGACCAAACAGGTGAAAGTCAGATGGAGCGAGATCAGGACTATAGGGAGGACATCATGCAAGATGACAACGCTCTTGGATAGCGGCCCTCTGCGTTTAATCTAAAGTTTAGGCTTCAGCTCTTCAATAAGCGTCTCACTGGAACGAGCGCTGAACCTTTTTCCAAATAATGTTCTGATACTGTTCCTTGAGAATCCTAGAAAACTGTAAGCATTGATCAATTTTCCAGCTGATGGTTGACTTTTGAACCTTTTTCTTGGTCGATGATTGAGTATGTTTCCGTTCCATACTCCATTTCTAGTCACCAGTAATGATTCTCTTAAAGAAACCTTAGAGTATCGGTCCAAGTGCCAGGTACACCCTCAGACCACAAAACAAAAGGGAATCACTGTATAGTGCTCTTGTTTTGTTGTCCATTTTTGCTCAGTGAACTGATGCAACACGTTCACACCTAAACAGCGATGACTGGGGAAACAGTAGCCTTAAACAGAAAGCGCTGATAAGAAAGAAAGTTTTGAAAGAAGTTTTAATATAACTGGAGTGCGGATCATTTTTGACTCACCCTTGTCTGTAAAATCATGCTATTAATTTTACAGGTGGATATCTTAAGCTAGGTAATATTTAGTTTTCGGTGTAATTACAAACCTTTTGGCATGACTCAATGAACTCATCAATGGTGACGACTCCATCATTGTTACGGTCCATTTTCTGGGGAAAAGAAAAAAAACCAAAACATATCCAAGACAAGAAATCTCAAGACTTACTCAAGAATGTACCTCAGCCTTATGATAAACTGAGAATAATTTAGAAGTTTGTTAAATACCACAGATTCTGTGGCTCACCTGAAAGAAGTTCTCGACATGTTCTCTGGGAGCGTCCTCTTGGATGCAGGGATACGTATATTTCCCCATCATGTCATAGATTGACTTCATGATGTCTAACATTTCCTGGAAGCCAGAAGACATTAAAATGAGCTCTTTTCATTCACCATCCAGGTGCCATCCTTTTAAAACACTAATGTTAGTTTCACCTCTTTAGTGATACACCCGTCTTTATTGAGATCGTAGAGGTTGAACGCCCAGTTGAGCCGATCAATTATTGTCCCCCTGAGGATGATGGACAAGCCGATGACAAAGTCCTGAAAAGAGCAAGAGGACAATTGCAGAAGTTTGGACTCATTTTTGCTTCGATCAGATTTTTTCATGCTCTGACAAACCTTACACAAATTAGGCATTAACAGAACATTACTTACCTCAAAACTAACCGAGCCATTCTTGTTAGTGTCAAATGCCTCAAAAAGGAAATGTGCATACATACTTGAATCTGATGAAAAAAACAACACAGATTTCATCAAAATGGCCTCTTTAACCAAATTAACAGTGATGAAAACTAAAAAACGTCAAAAAAAAACTTGCTGGTTAAGAATTTCCTTACCCTCAAACCCCTTAGTCACAAAAATGTAGTGTTCCAAGGAAAACATGTATCACCTGCTCACTGAATGGTTTACTTCAAAATACGAAATAGATAGTGCACATCTATGCTTTCTAATACCCGTTCTGTGAAGAACTGTTCATATTCCCATGAATGGTTGTGGATAGAGACATCTTTGACATGAGACGTCAAAATGATCCCTATAGCTAATGCTACGACACAATGCTATGATACAATGCATTGCATTAGCATTAGGAACTGTAGAAGTGAGATAGCTAATCAGAACGGCATCATGGCAAAACTACTACTTCTAAAAAGTGCCACCTTGTGGGGTTACATGGTATTACCGTGAAGCCACAATATACTGTTACCGTATATTTGATGATATTAGATAATGAAAAATAATAGGAAAGTTAAACAGCTAGTGCACATCTACACTTCCTAAATAAAAAGTAGCTGTCAAAATGTGTGTTACGCCCCCCACCACCACGATCACTATCTGTACCTCTGAGCGCAATTTAAAATTCACACATTAAAATTCTAAAAATGTGTGAATCAGATCACATGACCGAGACAGATCGCTTTTCAGTTCAGCAATCAAAAGTTTTACCAAAGCAATCAAAGTATTACTCACTCACTAATCGTCTATACCACAGGGTCGCATTGAGCCTGAAGCCTATCCCAGGAGACTTAGGACACACAAACTGTTTTAAAGAGCGGTTAATTTGGGAACACCGATTAGCCTAAACTGCATGTCTTGGGACTGTGGGAGGAAACCCATGCACAAAAACCCGTGGCGGAAATCGAACCCGAATCCTGGCGGTACAAAGTGACAGTGCTAACCACTAAGCCACCGTGCCACGCCTTACAAGTGAATTATGTAAAGCATTAATTTTTTTTTTAAACATTTCATGATCAAGTCTTTCCGTGCTGCTGTGCATACAGTATAGCCGAAACGATAATAATGCATGTGAGTTATAAAGTACCGTACAGTATATACAGTCATGTGTACTCACCTCCTTGTGGGAAGAACTGGGAGTAGATAACCTTAAAGGTTTCTTCATTCACTACACCACTGGGACATTCCTGAAAAATAAAATGGGTTTTTAATCTTTGTGTAATGCAGGCAGAAATGTGATGTGTTGCTTGGCAGGTCTGTGATGATGCTAAAAGGGAACATCCTATTTTCGAACGACTTCTTGTTCAGAATGGAATGAATCTTCATATACCACGACTGTGGATTAAAATCCATACTGTGTCGATATATATTTTCCCGACTCGGAAAGGATAAAGGACATTTTTTTCATTTTCTTCATCTTCCTCTTCTTCTTTCTGCAAATTACTTCCAGTTTCACAAAACGAAACAAGATCACAGATCTTATGCAAAAAACAGTGTGCTTGTATGTCAGAATTAGGGCTGTCATGTAGCAATACTCCAAAATGTGTTTTTCTTTCCCCAGGGAAGACATTAAAATGTTTTGCTGGTTGTGCTTTCACTGGATTTAAGACTAAAGGCAATTAAAACTGTATCGCTCCACTGCCTGAACCCCTAGCAACCACCTGACCCAACCAGATGAGCTTCCTTAGCAACTACAACTTTTCAACTACCTAAGACATTATTACAGCCACCCAGCAACCAGCGGATCAACCAACCAGCTACAACTTTATAACCAACTGGTATTAAATTGAAAGCTCATAGAAACAGTAATCATCTGCAATCCCATAACAGCTACCTACTGTAACAACACCCTAACAACAACCTTGCAACCAACTGTGTCTTATTAAACCATCCTCTAAGAAACAACACAGCAACTACCTGGGACACCATAACAGCCACCTCCCAGCATGCTAACCACCAGCTGAGTGTCAACTAAGTTTGGCTGTTTTAAGAAATCCTGGATAAACCAAAGCAACCACCTGTGAACCAATATTAGTAACCTTGTAACACCCTAGCAACTGAGTGTGCCGTTGTGTCTGGTACCAGGATGTTGGGAGCGGATCCTATGGGTGATGTGGGTTGCGTGGTGGGGCCTCCTTGTGCTTGATCTCTTTGAGTTGTGGTGAGTTTGGAGGTTGTGTCGGTAGACTTGGTCTCTTTTTATCTCTTTTAAAATGTCAATCTGTCTTGTCCCAGGTACCCGGCTAATTAGGTTTCTTAGTTAGCAAGTTAGTTTCTGTTCAATTATGTTGTTAATTTATGCTGTATGTAGCACCTTGGTCCTGGAGGAACGTTGTTTCATTTCACTGTGTACTAACTGTATATGGTTGAAGTGACAATAAAAGCCTACTTGACTACTACTTGACTCATAGCCATCACTGACTTTCTATGGCATCGACCAGACAAGCAGGGCTTTGATCCCCACAGGATGATTTAGCCTTGGCACCCATGATCCTGTCACCAGTTTACTAGCATATAATTGATAATCATTGATGCCAATATGTTAATGTTATGTGATGCTAATATCATGGTTGATTGGTGTACATACAGTACAAGGGGCGTTCAAATTAAACCACGACTTGGGATGAAACTTGTCATAAATGAAGGTGTAAAACTGATCGACATTTACAGAAGACTTCAAGCACAGAACAGTGATGAGCCTCTTAGCTGCAGTAAAACATTTATCTGGTACAATCCCAAAAGAAGGCCGTGAGTATGTGAATGACGCTCCTTGTTAAGGTGGCTCGAAGCCCAGTGCAGTCGTTGCCATAAACATTCAATGAGTAGAACCCCTGATCTTTGAAAATTAATGGATAACTTGTCTCCAACTTGTGGAAGAGAAGCATCTGTCTGTGGTAACAGTCCACACAATCATTCACGAACACCACTTGCACATTACAAGAACATGGTGGGAAAGTTATTGCCACATCCCACATACAGTCCTGACTTCGCTTCAAGTGATTTCCACATGTTTGGACTTTAAAGAAGTTCCTGGGAGGCCATAATTTCAGACTTGTAGCAGGCAGTCTGATCATGGCTCTGGCGTTCTGAGAATACCTTCTACCTTGATGGTATAGAAGCACTAGTGAAACACTGTTATAAGTGCATTAGTGTTGCATTATATAGAGAAATAAAGCATGGTTTTACTCTTGTAACTGTGTTCCTGTTACTATCCATATCAAAAGTCCCGGTTTGACTTGAATTCCCCTTGTGACTTGAATGCCCCCCACACCGACACATACATAACTATATAATTATTTACTAGTAGAATTATCCATTATTTACCATTCTATGTTATAAATACAGAATGATGTAATTTTCCATAAATATACCATGTTAAAAAATTGTGACCATTCTTTCCCGAACTATAGATTTATACAGATAAATAAAGAGAGCCTCACATTTTTAAAGCCCCTGTAGAGCACTTGCAGCTCTTTTTTGGTGAACTTGGTTTGCTCCTGCAGTTTCTCCAGACCCTCGGGTCGATGACACACAGTGGCGAGTTCAAAGTCATCCTCTATGCTGTCTGTGAGACACAAATGAGTTCTTCAGAACATTTACACATAAAAAAGGTAAAACTTTTATGTATTCAAATGAAAAATTATTCATATTATTTACACCATGTTACGTTTAGTACACATTTTGGTAGAAATGTTTATCAGGTCTGCATTATGATGTAAAAAAAAACATTCACTATTTACAAACATACCTATAATGAATATAATGAAAATAATGAATAAATAACATTACAGAAGCAAATTTGCATTCCTCTAGAGAGAGCAACATATTACTGTACATGACAGACCAGATTTCAGATAGAAATGAAATACCTAATGTAAGCTCCTGAGTTTTGTGTGACAAAGTTACCAGAAAAAAGCTGACATCTTCTCCAGCATGCTCAGTAAAACCTCCAAATGTTTTTTTATGTATACAACTGCACAAATCTGTATTTAACACTGCTGATTATTTTCAAGTGAACCGTTTTCACACCAAATATTGACAGTGTTTATTTTATTACCCTTTAGTGCTCTTTATAGTAATTTCTTTTATGTAGAAATGTTTTCAAAACGTTTTGCTTATGACATTTTTTGTACGTGACCAAAACTTTTACACAGTACAGGTTGTTCACGAATTATGAATGAGTTCCGTTTCTGGAGCACGTTCGTAAGTTGGATTTGTTCTTAAGCCTAACAAAGTGAGACTTATACGCCTTTGACACGAATATAGAATGTAAAGCATCAATCCACTTGCCTAAATCTGTCCCATTTTCCCCACACAGCCATCATGTTGCTAAAAAAGTAACTGTGCCTTGGGAGTACTTAATCGCACAGTGTTGTCTTTGCATCAGACGCAATTTTTTTCTCAGAGCTGTTTTCCAATGTATTGGACTGTGAACTGTGTTTTGTTGAGGATTTTAGGGTGTTGGTGGGTAAGTTAGGATTATTCACCATCAGGACAGCTGTACAGAATAGCCATAATGCTTCCGGACTGATTCACTGAAACAAGTGAAGCTGACTCATTTCTGCCACACCCCCCACACACATACAATATACCTTTAGATATACCAATATATCTTTAGGCATTTTATACATTCACAATACACTGAAAATACTGTATATAATTGTAAATATTGGTATCTGGTACACTGCAGTGTCTGTTTTTTGCACATTACACATTAGCTACATCTGCGATGTGTTCGCATCTACGAATGTTTGTAGGTCCGTTCGTATCTGCGGAAATTCAATTCGAATGTTCGTACGTCGTTACTTACTTCAAGTAAAACAAAAGCTATTAGGTTTTACTGTGTGGTGTTCTAACTTTCATACTTATTCTTTTCTATTTTCATGCAAAACTCAGGAGACTACATTAGGTATTTTTTCCATTTAAAACCTGGTCTGTTAAGTAATGTTGCTTTCTTTATAGGCATGCAATATTCATCTGTAATGTTATTTATTTATAAATGTTTAATGTATGTTTGGAAATAATAAGCCATTATAAAAATACATTAGAAAATTTATACCAAAGATAATATGGTGCCCAAGACTTTTGCACAATGCTGTATATAGAAAATTCCTTGTACTCCTACAGTACATAAATAATTTAAAGGTTAAAACATTATATTATGTAGTTCAAAATAATGCATTAAAAAATTTAAGTAGTATCCATCGATAATGCCTGTATATCTTAGTTCAAAAGACAAATTAAGCTCTTGTGTTACAAATGGTATTTAAGTTTTACCTATACCATCTCAGACCCCTGTTTCAGGCAAATCCCACAAACAAATCCTATGCAAAAAATAAAAATAAAGTGTGCAACAAATAACACCTAATTCTGCCATTATGTCTGAGGTCTGATTACTGATGCGTTTCAATATTAATGTTAATTAATAGTTATCAATATTAATTCACTGTACACATGTAATGTAACTCTGAATATGCTCCTACTGTATATGAGGAACAGCTTCTATAGGGTGGGTGAAAAATATCTGGCTGGGATAGCATTAGTAAGCTTATTTTCATGCAGCATGGTGCACCACCCCATTTTGCTCTTACTGTGTGCGCGGTTAGACCAGCATTTTCTTGTTGGCTGGGATGACACGGATCTCATGAATGGTCTCCAAGAAGTCCAGATCTCACTCCATGTGATTTTTTTCCTTTGGTGCTACGCAAAAGGAGGAGGTGTACAGGACAAAGCCTCGCACACTGGAGGACTTGGATTCATGGATTCAGGAGATTCTCAACAATATCCCAAACGACAGCCTTCAGAAGACTGTGCATTCCATCCCTGGCCGTTTGAGGAAACTGGTTGATGCCACCGATGCCTATGTTGGAATTTAAACATTTGCTTTCATTTTCCTATGTAATAAATTACATGCACAATTTGTTTCAATAAATTTGTGTTAGAAATATGGACTTTATTACCAATTTTCAATGCCTAGTTACTTTTCACCCACCCTGCACATTGCATTTACCCAAATTAATCATGGGAGGTAAATATGTAGTAGGCTTATTGGGGTATCTTGATGATGAAGGCCCTTATGAAATATCCTGTTAGTGAAGGTTTAACAACACATCATGACACAATATATTGTGATGTACACAGATGACCATTTGCATCCAGGAAATGTGCAATTTACATTGTGGGACATCATTAATTATGCATGTATTGCAGGTTCTAATTTGTACAATCCATAGACATATAATACAGAGAGCATGCTGGTTACATCATCGTCATGACTTGTGAATGACTTGTCCGCAGGGCAGACAAAATAATTAGACAAAAAAATAATTACAAAAAAAAAGATTAAGATTTAATCTGGTGAATCCTTTTTATTATCCTGATAGATACTTAAACTTGACCAAACTATATCATTTCAGTTTTGACACACCACTTATTTCACAAGAACCCATGCATGTTGTTGTTGGTCTTTCGGCTGCTCCCGGCAAGGGGTCGCCACAGCGGAATACCCAGTTCGCACTACAACTTGGCACAGGTTTTACACCGGATGCCCTTCCTGACGCAACCCTCACAAGAACCCATGCATACAAGTCTTAATTAATATAAAATAAATTCTATACCAACACATTAATGTTTAAACACATTTTTGTTACACCCTCTTTGTGTTTCTATGTCCGTCTCCACTGTGTGTACGTACATCTTGTAAAGTGCCCTGCTTTGTGTACGGGATATATTATTGTGGGATTCTACACAGTATTATAAGAAGGAAAATGAGTGAATTTGCGATGATGAATCACTTGCATTGACTGACTGAGGGAGTGGCAGTGGGCCCACAGCAAGGCAGCAGCTGGAGGAACCGCTGTTTAATACTTTTTTTGCTTTGGCTGGGTGTGTTACCTGTAAGTCACCAATCATAACAGAGGATTAGATAAAAAGGGAGCACTGAAGGCATGCATACAGATCAGCCGTGCGGACATGCTCGCAGACACAGACACACACAGTGCAATCCACATGTCTAAGAAATTAATGAAGAGACTGTTTAATGTTCAGTAAATTTGATATGGAAAACATATGACCCAATGGATAGAAACAAATTTTCAAAAAAAAAAAAAAAGGGTCAAAACAATTGCCCACTGTTATGTTTGTAAATGCATCCACACCTTCAACTGTTGGAGCTATGAAGAAAGATTGTGGAACCATGAAAAGAAGCCCTAACTTGACAGAACTGCTTTATGCTAGACGCTGAAATGCAAGCTGCATCTGAGAACTTTGCCTAAATATGGCCGTAGTATGGAAGATGTCCAGTTGATGAGTGAAAGTCCTTAAAATCTGATGGCTTGCCAGATGAGGTGATAAAAATAATGGTTGAGCTGGAAAGTGCTCTGCTTGAGGTAGCAGGTTCCCATCATCAAGTAATAGCATAAGATTAAACATACAAAAATGTGGGTCTGATTTGGGATTTGATTATGATGCTGACTTGCCCAATCATGCCCTCAGAAATGTAATCAGAAGATGGAGTATCGTTCCCACCAGTTTGAGGACTTGACTGGCAGTAAAATAAAAAGTTGATAAATGACTGCTCAAACTGATGGATGGCAAGGTGTTAAGAGTCTTCTGCTTAGGACAAACTAAGCTCCTTGGTGTAGACTTTGCGTTGGGTAACATTGGTTATTCAAATTTGCAGACCTGGTGGCAATTGGAATGCAATAAAATGGTGTTTGTCAGTAGAGGCCTTGAAGTATCACTGCCTAACACAATTTTGTGTTTGGGACAGTCCTTACTGCAGAAGCAGAGGGTTAGGGGGTTACTTAATTTGACTCCAACTTGGTAGGAAGAGCTGGGACAGAACTGACTCAGAACTTGACCTGCCCACAAGGCAATGGGCACCTGTTCACTCTAGTTCATCTTCCTTAAATATTGAATTGAAACTGGTAAGTTTGAAGCAGGAAAACTGAAGGGTTACAGTACTCGATGAATAGGGGTATAAAGTTTCTTTCCAATGTTTCTGCAATTTAATATATTTCCATTGAGCAAGCCAAGAGGTACAAGAAGAACCTTGCAAGCAATATTCAACAGGGGAAACTGTCCACCTTTGACTGGCATTGAGATTTGACAAATAGGGATTTTGGCTAAGGATACTTTTTTCATTCATTCATTTATAATAACCACTTTATCCTAAACAAGGTTGGAGTATCTGGAACCTATTCCTACTAGGTGCAAAGCAGGAGAATTTACCTCAGATGGGATGCCAGTTTAACTTTTATGACAGTTAAATGGGATGACAGTTTAACAGTCAACTTTTTTTTTTACAACTGGGGACAATCTGTTGTACAGTATCTAATGTGCCTATCTGCATTTTGTGCGAGGTTCGAGGAAACCCACGAAGCAAGAAGAAATCTACACAAACACATGGAGAAAATGCTAAATCCTGAGGTCTGGATTGATCCCAGGACCCAGTGGCACTGTGCCACCAACAGTGCCTCCATGGTGAAAAAAAAACTTTGTCAAAGAATGCAAAGGAAATATGAAAGTTATCTTGTTTAAGGTCTTGGGTTTCTCTTAAGCTTCAGCTATTTCCAAAGTCAATTTTCATAAAAGAAAATGAACATTTGAAAATGGATACAGAACTTTGAATTGTCATGGGAAGTCATATGTTTAAGTATTCATTTTCTACATAGTGATTGAATAAGAGAATTGGTGATTCTATGGAATAATCAAGAGATATGTCATACAATTTAGAAGTGTCTAGACTACTCTGAAGTTGTGATGAAGACAGATAAATGATATGCAGGCTCACATACACATACACTTTCATATTTTATGCTCGAAACATGCAGTAAACCAATCCTAAATGGATTTTGCTGACCAGGCTTCAAAGAGTATTTTAAACACACACAAAAAAAATGTGAATCACTAATTAAGAGCAACTGATCCTTTTTTTTAACCCAACCCAACCCTGTATGTAGAGGCAGCTTTTGATCAAGCTGAAGACCACAGATTTTCAAGGTACCATATGCATAATTATCAGTTCCAAAGTCCTAATTAGAAAATTTACCTTTTTAACCATTCTTCAGCAAAACACACAAGCCAACCCCAACCCAAAATACTATGACCCATCTCATGGGAATAGCAGAAACAACCATGCTGTGACAGCCATTCTAATCGTTAATTCCATTTTACTCCTTGCAAATGTTCAACATACAGGGACAAAAATCACTTTTACGAACCAGCGCTCCTACAGCTGTGAGGCAGCAATGCTACCCTCTGCACCATATTAAGATACCTCTCTTGGCCATTGACCATTTTGGCCAAAGTGCCAAAAACAAAATTAGATCAGTGTTACTAAAAACTTTTGGGACACTCTTGCCCCTGTACCACCATGGCAGCAAAAACTTGATCTTTCTCAGTGTTGCTCCAGCAGTTTGAGAGATGATAGCCATGTGTGGCTCTTTGCTTTGTCTATTGCCATTCATTCCACTCAGCATTGTTGAATACGGACCCCTGATCTTTAGTCTAAATCCACCGTAAAAACCTTTTGAGTGTTTTGATCTCTGTATATCAATGATTTGATCAAATCACACAAAACAAGAACTGGTTTTATTACAAATTAACTCGCTATCTTACTATCTCACATATCGGTTATCCTTTACAGGGTCATGCAAGACCTGAAGCTGATCCCAGGGGACTCTGGGCACAAGGTCAGTTACCCTGGACGTGTTGCCAAACCATTTCAAGACACAAGAATACAGACATTCATGACTATTCTTTATGTCTTTAGACTCTGGGAGGAAACCGGAGTACCTAAAGGAAATCCACCAAGCACGGGGAGAACATGCAGGACTTGAACCCTCGATACCATAGTGTTAACCACTATACTGTACCTCAGTGCCACCTATAGATGAACTAGAAAAATGTAAATAAAACAGGTTTATTAATTTCTAACTGCCACTCTTAGCACTGTCACCATTCACGTCCAGGGTCCGGGGTTCGATTCCTGTCTAGGAGTCAATGTGCATGAAGTTTGCATGTTCTCCCCATGCTTAGTGGGTTTCCTCCAGGTACTCCGGACATGCAGATTAGGCTAACTGAAGTTCTCAAATTGCCCGTAGTGTGTGAATGTGCGTGTGAATGTTGACTGGAGATCCTACAACGGTTGTAAAAAATGGGAATAAATACAACGACAATCACCTTTGGCCTCCATAGTCCCTGGCTGGACTATAGAGGTTCCTAGATGGATATGGATAAGGGATAAAGCTGGGGATGATGACTTAGAGTCTTTATATAAACACTTGTAAGCAAAAATCACTTAATTTGCCCAAGACACTTGTTCTTACGGTTATGATAAATGACTATGTTAGTGTTCTAAGCTTTTACAATGCATACAAAACCCGATAGTGTTCACTCCTAATAGAATTAATGAATTAATCAGAGATCATTTAATATGAAACTGGACTATGTTATTAAATTACACAATAGTTAGAAAAAGTATGAAAAGCTGAAGGTCATTTAAAGTTAAGTGCCATGAGTGGTAAAGGAATAATGGTCACATCAAAGCAATATTTCAAGAAGTAAAATCGTCTATTGATTTACATGCTAGAACCAATTAAGAGCATGAATAAAGCAGTAGAAAGGATTTTCAAGACATATGTAATTACAATAATCACTCTGGGCAAGATATTTTACCACCATAGAGCGAGCATTCACTTGAGTCACAGCTCGCTTTTCGCTTTTTATTCTGCCACGATAAGGGAAAAAAAATTAATGAATGGGGCTCTTTAATAATTACACATAGTGCATTATTACAAATGTAATCATAATTACAGTGGAAAAAAAAAATTTCTCTATATTTTCTCTAAATTTATATCTGGCATTTGAAATTATAGTCATTTACCCAACATAGAGGATGTCTGCATTCATGAGGACTTTAATTCAAGGTTTCCATTAAACCATACGCTCAGTTTTTTTAAGCATGTTAGATAGAATTATACTTATATAAGCAAGTTGACAATCACTTTCAGTCCATATAGACATTATGAAATGATTGTTGTCAGTGCTTTTAAACAATAATATCCCAGAAAATTTTTACAAAATTTCACTCACTTGCTCATCGTCTACAGTATACTGTTTTATCCTGTATACAAAGGGGCCTGGAGCCTATCCCAGGAGACTTAGGGCACAAGGCAGGGTACACCCTGGACAGGGTGCCAATCCATCACAGGGCACACACACACTCATTCACACACTACGGACAATTTGGGAACGCTGCTTAGCCTAATATGCACGTCTTTGGACTGTGTGGGTAAATTGGAACATCTGGAGGAAACCATCGCTTCGTTAATGGTTTTTGATTCTCCTCTTGCACTACACATAGTGAGAGTGGCTAACATAAAACCTGACAAATATGCCAAATTCGATAAAATTTTATCGAAAGATCCGATCTTCCAGACTCTCCAAGAACCCGTCTGCATTACTGATCGGTCCGAGAGATACTGTAATAAACGGACATGCAGTTGCTCAGACGTGTTCGATTTCAGTTTTGTTCAACTACTTAAAGCAAAGAAAACATAAGGCTTAGAACGCTATGCTAGAAACGACACTGTCTAGTCTGATAATCAATTATAGCTTTTAAAGCTTGAAGGAATTCAATTAAGTTTATAAGAGATGCTGGAAAAGCATATAAAGCAAAGTTACACAGGGAAGTCATTTTGCAGCAGAGCTATTAATCTGTGATTCATAATCAGGATCTATGAGAATCTAAAGTCATTAAGATCGTATGGACTGTCTTGAAAGCTTATTTGTTAAGGAAATCAAATCTATTGTATGGAAAGACATATAACAGTTTCCACCTCTTTTTTTTTCTCGAATAAGAGTATTCCCCTTGATGCTAATCTTTGACATTAGAGGCAGAAACATAAAAACTACAGAAAAGCTTTGACTTTATAATATGTTTTGTGGATCTCATGTATTTTTTCTTCTTACCTGCACCAGCAATAACAATCAAGCCCAAAAAGTGCATCAGCCTGAGGGAGCTGCAGACCACCAACAGAATGCCGACTGTCTGCAAGCCCTCCATCTCCCACTCTTCTTTAAAGAACACCAGCATGATGCCCACACACGACAAATGCTTTTCCTGTCTTCATCCGAGGCTGCCTACATGCCACCGTCTGCCACGTTCGAAACCTCACACGCTGTCATTGTTTGTAGAGCTCCAGAGACACGTCTCTCCAAACATCTTCATGTTCTATTTCTGTTCTCCGATATTACGTTTCCGCCGTAATCTTTGCGGTGGCTCCCAGAACTGAGCGCAAAAAAAAAACTAGTAATGTAATGGTCTAATGATAAATGAGCCACAAAACCCAAAAAAAAAAAAAAACATGGAGTCGAAGGTTTAGAATCCACAGGTTTTTAAATCTGTGGCTCTACAGGTCTCATTAGTTCTCGACGATTAAAGGTAAAAACAATAGGCTAGTGGAGTTGACTTTCAGCACTCTAATAATCCTGTCCTTTCCCCTTGTGGATCTGAGTCACACCTGATTTCCTCCTTCTCTTTTCTGTATCACTCACTTCCTGAGCTTAATTGGGTCACTTTCGTGTTTTCGGAGACACTGGAGGATTGTGTGATTGGGGGGAGGGTGGACAGGGG
>JAOVVA010000034.1:7187090-7198088 GCA_028565275.1 Leiocassis micropogon
ATGGGTAGTAAGTGTTACCAAGAAAACAATGTGAATACTAATTTACATTATGGTACACATACAGTTAAAATGCATTATAACACCTGTGTCTACATGTGTCACATGTAATCTGATATTATGAAGTTAATAAAGTGTTAAGCATGCAATTATGACTACTACTTAACATTTATACAGGCTCATGATTATCAGGTAGGTTATAATGCATTACAACATCTGTGTTACCTGTGCATCTACCCAATGATCTACAATGCCAGATATGAGCCTGTATAAATGGTAAGTATGCTACAGTATTAATCGAATCACGGCACAATCCTCTACGCTCCTTGTGATAGCTTTAGTAAATCTGGAAGCACAGTAGAAAAGTGCGCTTTCTTTTGACGCACTGTGGCGACACTGCAGCGGTTATGAAGTCTGGTCACGCCACGAACGCTGCAACAATTGTTCACCAGACACGGTTTGAGGAAATAACAATATGTTGTGCTCTGTACTAGAACATGCTGCCAAACAATGTTATGAGCTGGTCGAACCATGTGGGGAGGGCGTAATTTTATATCATATATAAAAGACAAAGCGGAATCTACTGGCATTTTGTGGCTTTTATTTATTAAAAAAAAATTTTGTGATGATTCTTGGCATCAGATCAGCAGTCTGTTCTTGCTGAAGAAACAGCAGCAGATATCCATCATAATGTAAATGCTTTTACACAGGGGATATAACGTAATAATGATTTAGCACACAGGACCAGGACCAATCCGTTTAGCAGAAACCTCCATTCCCGTGCCATTTTGAAATATTTAGGCTGAAGCTGTTTTAGCATCTGTTTAATTTGCATTTATGGAGTTTTGTTACAGTCATAAGGACAAAACGTTAAAAAGATCAGAATGTTTTTTCAGCCATATGAGTGTAACCAGTTTCCTATGTTTTGTGTTTTGGCTATACAGTAATAATGCTTGAATTTGGACCAATGTTTGCTTCACTCACACACACACACGCTGAACAGGATAGGAGGATATACAGTAGGAGGACAGATGATGATGCTGATGTGAATAGTGATCCCTGTGTATCGTATATGCTTTGCAGGCAGGCGATACAATGAATTAGCCAGTGTACATTTACAGCGGGCATCACTATATAGTGGCCTGCGGTCCAGATCTGGATAGACCCTGATGCTTTTCTGATAAATAAAAAAATAAACAAATACATCATTAATCTAGCGCTTTTGCCCTTAAAATGCACTGGGGAATCCCGGACACCATTTTGTCTCTGTTTTCCCTCCATTGTACTGGACTGTAAACTCTGTTTTGTTGAGGATTTTCCGAAATTAGGATTATTGCAGTGTCACGTGATACATGTGACCGGCTTCCATGATTGAACGGGAAGTAGAACTTTACTTATCTGCGGAAATTCGAATGTTTCAAATGTTCGAAATTCGGGGACTACCCAAACTTGAACTTTAAAAAGAATGCATTACAACACATGAGTCTAAAGTGTACATACTGTATGAGCATATTATAATGTATTATTTAACCTGAGATTCTTTACAAAGCAACAACCAATACATCAGTAATCTGGCGCTTCTGCCCTCAAAGTGGGCGTGGATGTAGTGTATGGGTCACCCAATTAAGCCAATTAACTTAATAGATTATCGAAACAAAAGCAAGACAAAGCATGGCTTAGTCCAAGAAAAAAAGGAAGGTAGACTATGAAAACAGAAAGTTTTAAACTAATTACTTTCATATGTCCCGAAACCTCTGACAATAGTTTTATTTATATAGAGCTTTTAACAATGGTCATTGTCTCAAAGCAGCTTCACAAAATGAAAAGGAAATTTAAGGAAGTTAAATCCACAAAAGTCTGAGGTGAGGGCAAAATACCAGAACTGAGAGCCCGGTATGACAGAGCAACCGGAGTCCTTTCACATTCATTTACTACAGCCCTTTAGAGTCACTAAAGATTGATTAAAGATTATTTCTATTCCATACAGTACAAATACAAGGAAATACTGTATACACAGCCATAAAAGTTCAAACTGTCCACGTTTAATGTAGTTACTGACAATTGGCAATAAATATTCTTGAAATGCTATGGAATTTTTTTTTATTGCTTATTGTTATAGACTTAAAATGTTACAGACCGCACATACTGTATATAGAGAGATCTGAATCTTAACACAAACATGAAATTCAGACCTCGACTCGACAAACCTTTTCCGTCCATCCACTGCAATCACTACATAAATGAAACCGGCATTAGCATAAATGACTTAAACCAGCTTGTGTATCATATTATATGGCAGCAGTTAGTGTAGGTGGCATGGCAGAACCATTTACGGAAATGGAAATACTGTACCAATTTAAAGTATGTCAGGTAACTACAGTAGATATGAAGGTTGTAAGGTCAGGGATAGGCTTTGATTAGCAATGCTACCATTTCTCCAAAAATGAATGTATAGCTTATCGACTATGTCAGCCAAAGCACATTTGGTTTGTTGTAGCCTTGCACGGGTATTCAGCTTGAGCTTTCTAATATGGACAGCTCTGAACCAGTGACGCATTAGGAATTATTAATACGCGCCGCGGAAATGAATTGTTTTGTTTTCAGCCGTTAAAGATATAAGATCACCTTCTTTGCCAGTGGGACACAGTAATCCATTTGCCGATTACGAACAGCACACGCTGGGACAAATCCTTCTTCCTTTCTCTCTAATATCCATGAATCACCCAAACTCATGAAGTGACTCATGCTGAGATGCTTTCCCAGCTTGCGAGATTTTCATTCTGCTCTTTGAAAGATTTAATTATCGTAATTTTATTCTAAATAAGATTTTATAAACATAAAAGCTACATACAAAACCAGCAAATTGCACATTTCTTTTTTTTTTATCCCCTGATACTGTCTCAGCAGTGATGAATTTTTCACCTGTTTAGGTCTGTCAGTATGGAAAATTGGTTCCCCGGGATTGTCTCGTAGCCCGGATTAGAACACAGCCGCCTACCAGATGCTCCAGCCAGCGATGCAATGTGGTAGCGGTGCCCCCGTGAATGCCAGATATAATCAAGACAGATGCCACAGCCTGGCGTCACCTCTGGGTCAGTGGGAGTACGCAAAGGTATTTGTCTCATCAGGAAAATATATCAATGAACTGTAAATATACTGTAAGTAGTTTCCTTTCTGACCTTCCTCGATCCCAGGTTCGATGAATTGGACCCTCATTCATGTTCACCGACTTCTTCTACATAATAAAAATGACAAAAATGGTTCTTTAAAACGATGCGAATGGTCCATAATTCAGTCCGTAATTTCGTAGCCATGGTTTCAATATGCATTTCTACCGCATCCTTTCAAAGGAGAATATTCTTTGAAATTCTCTTTGGTACAAAGAAAAAAGGGCAAAGTATGAACAGCTTGATAACTTTTACATGGTTTTTACATGTTTTTGGCACACAGCGTTGTTTTTCGACAAAACACAACACATTATGGCAGCATTTTAAGTCATAAGCCGTCATGTTCGACATCATAAACCGATTGCATCGCTCCCTTTTTGTCACGTGACCACATAAAAAACTAAAAAATACATTTACCCCTATCCAGAGCGACTTACATTTTTATCTCATCATACACCTGAACGGTTGAGGGTTAAGGGCCTTGCTCAAGGGCCCAACAAGCACAACCTGGTGGTGGTGGGATTTAAACCTGGCATCTTCCGAACCATAGTCCAATGCCTCAACTACTGGGCTACCCCTGACCCCAAAATACGAGCTTTGCAAAGGACCAGCTGACGTGAGTGAACTAATATTTGGAGAATTTTGAAGGCAAGAAAAAGGAGGCTTACTGAGAATGCAGTCATCTCCTCTTCCTCCTTTTAAAAGCCCTGGTTTGGTACATTTGGGATCCATGATGCACTATTATCATGAATTTTAAAAAGAGATAAAAAAAACGTGCAAACTTTGAGTACAGGAGACATGTGATGCACATGCTGTCTGTGGGAATTTGTTGCACCCGCTGCATCTGCTTTTGTAGCAACTCTTGTTCTGAATCAGGATTTTTGCACTTTTTGTGTGTGTCATAAACTTATGGGACCACAGGTGTATGTACAGTCAGACAATGCATGATCAGACCTTATACAGTGCATACCTGTACTATGAGAAGCTGCTATGTCCAACTACTGAAGTGAAACTGAAACTGGTAGAACCGAAGCTTTTGTACAGTTTCTAATTTCAAATACACTCACACACTACGGGCAATTTGGGAACGTGAATTAGCCTAACCTGCATGTCTTTTGACCGTGGGAGGAAACCCGAGTACCCAGAGGAAACCCACCAAGCACAGGGAGAACATGCAAACTCCATGCACACAGCGGCGGGAATCGAACCCAGACCCTGGAGGTGTAACGGGAAAGTGCTAACCACTACACCAAAAAAAACTGATACACTTCACCCTCTTGTGACTCTATTTTTTCCCTTGTTTGAACCTGTTTGTGCAAACTGCATTAATTGAGTTCTCCCATTTTTGCTGGCAAACTCTTCAGATCCATTTAATAATGGGTTCGTCTATAAATCCAGAATTAGCTGCACTGTGCATCACAAAAGGAAAAGGGTTAGAACTTGATGTGATTCATCTCTGTATTTTCAGATGAATACAGTTTTCTTTTTTTTGGTGAATAGACGAATAAACATGCTGCTGTAAATAGCTAGCTTTCTTAGCCAATAAAAGGTGTGTTGCATTATGATTGATGATTCACTTCCATCAACATTATTCAATACACTATTATTTTAGCCAATCCAGCTTTCTCTTCGAGTAGTTCCAACTGAGACGCTGCATCACTGGGTACCAAGAAAATAGTGAAATACTGTATCAAGCAATCAACAAACTGCTCTATTATTATTACAATTATTATTATTATTATTATTATTATTATTATTATTATTATAAGCATATTTTAACCCTGTTTTAAAGCATATGGTTTAGCCCATGTGTTGAGGTGGACTGTGGTCAAGTTCAAATGATGCAGCTTTTGCTTCAGTCAGATAATTAATGATCAAATGTCCTCTACTGTCAACATAATTTAGTGTAATGGCTTTAAAATGAAAAGTTAAATCTTGAAGGCCCTTGAATTTTTTTATTTTTTTTCACATTATGTTATGTTACAAGCTTTGACTTTGACTACTCCTCGGAACACACATGGATTTAAATGGGATAGAACGTTATGAGTTTAAGAAGTTTAAAATGCCATAGATTTTAAATAAGTATTTACCCCGGTTTACACCTAAATTAATTCTGGAGCTACCGGTCGTCATACAGCAAGATTGCGTCCATTGATGTGCAATTAAAGGGTAGTTTGGGATTTTTCAAATCCGTCTTAAATCAAAATTATGATGCATGTACTGTAAGGCCCCTGTTCCCAGTTGGGGAAAGCCTCCCAGCCATCAGACATTACAATGGACGGTTGGCCAATCAGGGAGAGGAGCCTTTCGAGGGAGCATGCAGGAGACGCTGCCCACGTGGGCCCACTCTGTCCAGCCCTGCGCCCGCATGCCACTGCCTCCAGACCAACACCTCCACGAAGTTCCTCCCCCTTTTTCCGTCCTCCCTCCTTAAACCCTTTCTTATCCTGCTTTTCTAAATAAATTAATCTTTTTCTTAAGACCTCGCCTCGTCTTGTCTCCATGTATCTGAGGTGCCACTCATGTGTCTAACCCTTTACAGATACCAACTTGATTTAGCTCAGTGGGACTGCAGAAGATTCATTCCAGTCTGAGTTGAACCACGGAACGCATTTTTGCATGGAACAGTGGTTGTGAATTTGACCCTAAATACTTAAATTGTACTTGCTTACTTATGTTTCAGGTGAAGAACTTAATGGCCGGTTCTTCAACACAACAGGAAAATGTATATATAACAACCAAGACCTATGGTAATGTTAATGTACTTACAGTCTATGCACCTGATTCTATGGTACTAAATACACCTGTTCCTTGAAGTTCCTTCATGCAAAGTACTTCTAAATCTTACCTTCTAATCAAGTTATTCTTAGACTGAAAGGCAAAAACATGCTGTCTAATCATATAACCATTTAGGAAACAGATTCTTCCAACATTTTACAACAATATAATCATATTTTATAGCTTGTTAAATAGCCATTGTTCCTTTTATCTGGTCAGATTTTTTTGTGTGTACATGAAAAAAAAAAATCGCTGTTCATCTGATCTTCACTTCTATTGATTTTTCCAAATTGCTCACTCAATATAAAGGCCAGGATAATAAGGCTGCACTCCCCATCACTCCAACAGGGAGACGAAGGAGAGAGAGATATGCTTTTGGGATGGCGTGTCTTCCGAGCTGATAGATGAAAATGGCCCTGATTGCAGTCTGCTAAGCATTACTACTGTATAGCACCAGTGGGCTGATATGGATGTTACATTGTGATAAGGACACATTTCCTGGAACACAGTTAAATGAATAGCGAGTTGCAAGCAACTCCAACAGTAATAACGAGAACCAAGACACATTTCAAAGAAATTTAAAATATTGGGAAAGAAGTTTAGGCTTTCGTTAGTTTTTCTAAAAATTGTTACGAATTCTTCTAAACTGCTTTTAAAGTACTTATTTATTAATGTCTTAGTATTGCCTTACATGCTAATAATGTGTATGACCAGGTGAACAAAATGACCAGGTTAAGCCAAAACTTATTACAAATTTATATTTACTGTACAATAATCTCTTATGTATCAGAAAGTAAGGCTCGACCTACAACAGCACTGATTTATTGCTTTACTACATTAATGATTCTAGCTAAATATGCCTTTTTTTTGTTCCATATTGGAATATGGATTAATATTCCATAATCGAACTAATCATTACTAATACTGGCAGCAGTATGCCCTTTTCTTGCCAGGCATATGTTGAATATAACCAGGGGGTCCTTGGTTAATGTTTTAACCTCTTGAGACCCTCATTTTAAGGACATTTTCTGCCAAGTACTGTGCAAAAGCCTTTTTTATACTTTACTTTATACCTTTTTTGCTACTTTATATTTAACTAGGAAAAAGACACTATGTTCAGTAATTTATTGCAACAAGTAAATACATTATACTGAGAGTTTATATAATTCTAATGACCTTTAAAGTCAATATTCAGTATGATCACCAGTATTGTTTAACATACAGTATTGTGAACTCTCAGGAATAGTTATCAGGCTTCTTAAAGGACATTCCAAATCTATTTGTTCCATTCACTGTCAAGATGTATCGCACACTGCTTCAATAATCTTGAGATCTAGATTTTAAGGAGGTCAATCAATTACTGATATTGTTTCATTGTGGGGTTTTTTCCCAGGGCTGTCAATGTTAACATGTTAACGCAGTAATTTGTATTTAAAAAAAAAAAACATTGTAATCATATGACCAAGTTTGACCCTAATGGCATCACCAGACGTTCTGAATGGCAAGTCTCATTATAAAAGGCTTCTCGATGGAAGTTTGGATAAAATCGGAGTTGTGTGTTTAAGTTAACTTCAAGGGGAACTATAGTACTTTTGCAAGAATACATTAAACGTAAGATGTGGGAGTGGTGGCTCAGGTGGATAAGACTCTAGGTTGTTGATTTTCAGATCTGATGATCCGGGTTTGAGCTCCGCTGTCAGTGGATTGCCACACCCTGCACTGCCTACAATGCCTAAGAGATTTAAATTTAGCATTTGTCAAATGTTAATCTTTGATATATAACTGCATAATCTGTTTTTCATGCATTTCTTTACTCCAACATTGCATGTTTATAATACAAGTAAATCTAAGTATTTTAAAATTGTGATTAATTGTGATTAATCATAATCGTGATTAATCACAGACTATGACTGTGATTAATTAGATTAAAATTTTTAATCGATTGACAGCACTAGTTTTTTTCTATCGAGGTATGCTTCGCCTGCATTGGCAGTGTGTTTGGAAGACAAACAAGAAGTTTGGATCTTTGGAAGCAAAATATAAAGAAATGTGAGGTGGCTCTGGACCTGCACGGTACTGTACATTATCCATATATCCTTGTTCGATCCTGATATGAGGTTGTGTAGGTATAATTGTTTTGCCAAATGTCTTCCCGTGTAAGGAAAATGTTTAAGTTCATAGTTAAGTTCAAGTTTTAATAAGGAGAAACAGTGAGGAGAAAATGTATACAGAACAATAAAGTCCAGGTCTCAGGGGATTAATGTTTAGGGGCCCAAGCACCAAAGTTAACTCAAACATAAGGCGTTTTACCAATGGAAAGTCCAGGAAATGAAAACACTATGGGTCCAAAAATAAATAAATAACCAGTACAAGGAGTCACACACTGACTTATCATTTATACTACTTTATACTGTATACAGGGTCACAGGGGGCAGGGTGCCAGTACATCTGAGGGCACACACACACATGCCCACTCACACAGTTTGGGCACTACACAAACAGGACATGGTTAAAGAAATCAACCACGTTCCTTAAGACTGAGAACAATTTGAGAGGAAAAGAACAATAATTAATTTTTATTAGTTTGTCTCAATTTTATGTTCACATGAATAAATATTCAGCATTTGTGCTCTAAATGATCCAGTAAGCAATAAAACTCACCCCTTCGCATTTCAATTGTGTCACAAATTAGAAATCACTTCTTTTCTTTCCACAGTATAAAAAAACTGCTCTGCATATTTCCTTTTTTATATAAAAAAATATACTTTAATACTACACTATTTACAGGACGGGGTATTAGCTACTCAGTAAGCCACTATTAATTAGTTAATCTTGACATGATCTCAGATCTCTCTAGGCTTTGCCTCTGAATTCATATTTCATGGAATATTTTCAGCGAAGTGAGCAGAACGCTGGGTCAGAGCTAAACAAAATGTCGATCAGCACCACCTGTCTTTCAGCTTGAAGGACACAGCTCCCTGAAGCAGTCCACTAAGACTTACTAATCATCTGTAGGAGAGACAAGGACCCCTAGTGGACACAAGCAAAGAGTGAGCTTTTAAAGTTCTTTGCAGTCAAGAATTCAATGACAACTTGTACGCATCTCCCACGCTCTCTTTATTAATAATAATAATAATAATAATAATAATAATAATAATAATTTTAAGACATTGTATTTACAGTATAATGGATTTAATGCAATTGGGACTAGAAAAGACCTGGTACCGAATTACACCGCTGCAAAACGTGATGCCTTTTCATTTTATGTACAATATATATGAGAGTGTGTGTGTATACACTGATCAACCACAAAATTAAACCATAAAACACAAGGCATTATGTCCACTACTGTGTGGGTTTCCCACGTGCCACCAAAACAGCACTCCACTCCAGCACTATCTCGAATTGCATTGTGGGATATCCATGCATCAGACTTGTTTGTCCAGCACATCCCATGGATGCTCGACCAGATTGAGATCTGGGGAATATGGAGGCCAGGCCAACCTTGAGCAACCTTGAACTCGTCGCCTGCTAAGCCCCATACATAGCAAGCTGTAGCATGTTCTGATACCTTTCTTTCACGGCCAGGATAAATGTTTTTCAGTAATTTCAGACCGTGATCCTTTCTCCAGTTAATATACAGGAATATAATTTATAATTATTATTAATGTTACATCTGATATGTGGGAGGCCTATCCCAGGAGACTAGACAGGGTGGCATTCCATCGCAGGGCACACAGATTCATTTACACACTGTACTGTAGGTAACCTGGGAATGACCCATTTGCCTGTATGTCTTTGGACTGTGGCAGGAAACCCAACAAGCATGGGCACAAAATCTCTACGTGCTCTACCAGAGGTGGGGCGCGAACCCTGACCCTGGAGACCACAACAACCACTATGCCATCATGCGAAACTATGTATATACATTATTGCATTTTAAAAATAGGTTTTTATATGTCTGGTCTTTCTAAGAATTTCGCTATTTCTGATTTGCTCATTGCATCATCAGAGTCACATGATCAGATCATTTTGATAAATATGAGTGGATTCGCAAGGAACTGAAAAAATAACTTAAATTACACTCACCCTTTCTAAACAGCCAGTAAGAAACCGGGAAGAGAATGAACACCACCAGGATATACACTCCTCCTAGACTTTCACCAGCTGGCACCATGATGTCCAAATTGATGCCCAGGAGTTTAACGCCTCCAGTGTACAGTATGTTCACACTTTCCGACATTAAGTCTCTCTTCATCATGTGTAAAACATCCCAACTTGCTACAGTCCCTATGTCGAACACAAACACATCCAATCCTACTTCTAATCTGCTGCCATGTATTATCCTCGTTACTGCCCATTTTCACTACATTCATCAGCTCATGGATACTGACATTGGACAAAAGCCGGTGCGATGTGTTTGTTGTTTGTTGGTGCTTTTCTGGAAGAACCATCAAGGCATCGAGGCCTGATGTTTATACGACACGTGTCCCGGTGATGACAGATGTGTAGTGGACCATAAATTGGACCCTTCAAACGCAACAATATGCTTCATTGTGTCTCTTTGTGTATGTGGGAGGGGTGAGGAAGAGGCAGGATTTCCCAGCTTCGAGTTATAAAACATTTATAGAACATGTCCCATTATTCGCTTATTATGCGGGCAACGTGCTGAGCCGGGGTCGGTCACTGCAGTGCATTTCCAGGCATTTTTAGATATAAATATTTACTAATAACTGAAATTTGATTTGCTGCCTTGGCAATCACATTACCTACTGGAATTTATGCTCGTCTAACACAGCTTTAGCATAGAGAGTAAACGATTAGATTTCAGATCAAAACAAAAAGTCGGAAATTAATTCACGCTTCTTTCCAACTTAGGTTGGAATCCATTTTTATGAATCCTTAGCATATTAAAACATACATATATTACTTATTATAGCAATTGCACTCATACTTTTTTCATCTATAATCTCGGCTTTACGTTATTGTTCTGCTCCGGGTGTGTGACTATCATACTGCGTTGAATATTGAATGCATTTACTTATATGCAGTATTT
>JAOVVA010000034.1:7205912-7222233 GCA_028565275.1 Leiocassis micropogon
TTAGTGTCAGGATGATGGTACTGTACTGTATATACAGCTCACAGTGGAATCTGCAGATGATAGATCATTTCGTGTGTGTGTGTGTGTGTGTGTGTGAGAGCTACTGCACATTTAGAAAGAGAAGAAAAAGAGAGGAGGCTCATTTATTAGTGATGCTCTTGTCACTTGTGCGCTGTGTGAAATCCTAAAATCTTCGCTTTCAGGTCTCGGCTTAACAGCCTACCTTCACCGAATTCCCTTTAAACACAGACACACACACACACAGAGTCGGAACAAAAGCCTTTACGAGCTCGCAGCATCTCACCTTGGCGCTCATTCTTCATGCAGCTTCTCTCTCTTGCTCTCTCTCACCCTCTTCACATTTTCTCGTGCCTTCTTTTCTTTCATCAGGCTTATCATTTCGACTCCCCGAGATAACCTTAAGCTGAATTAAACACACCGAAACAGGGACTCAGAAACATTTGGGTCCCCGAAAGCACGGAATACTCGGCGATATGCGGAAAGGCATTATATATATATACAGGAAGTGCTGGAAATTATATGCAGCATAAAAGCAGCATGCGGTCTGACATCACAGCTGAATGGCGTTCAAATCATTTTCTTTGAACAGAAAGTGAGTCTTGATTACAGTGACTCATGACACAGCATGGTCAAGTTTCTCTTTTCACATGTTAGTGATTCATGTTCAGTAGACTGTAACACAAACAACGCTGATACTTTATTGTTTTTAGAGTAATTGTTCATTTACAGCCACTAGGACTCAAGTAAAAGTCCTCCATTTACATTTGTACTTGAGTAAAAGTCAAAAAGCACTCATCTTAAAAGGGACTTAAGTACCAAAATACTGGGCTTGCAATAGCTTGTAGTCGTCTTTAAGTCCTAGGAAGTCTCTCTCACTCTCCGTACTGTTTTGTTTCTTGTCTTTAACCAGCTCTTCTTCCGATTTCAAACACCTGCTACATGACTGAGCGTTTCACCCAAGGGGAAGGCAAATCACGCAATTACATATAATAGTCAGCAGGTGGCATTATTCATTAGCCACTGTCAGACGGAAGCCACTCCTTAGTAAAAGGCACATGGCAGCCATTGGTGGATTGCTGCAGAGATGATTGTCCTTCTGGAAGGTTCTCCTCTCTCCACAGAGGACCTCTGGAGCTCTGAGAGAGTGACCATAGGGTTCTAAGGCCCTTCTCCCCCGATCGCTCAGTTTAGATGGCCGGCCAGCTCTAGGAAGAGTCCTGGTGGTTTCCAACTTCTTCCACGTCCAGATGATGGAGGCCACTGTGCTCATTGGGACCTTCAAAGCGGCAGAAATTTTTCTGTAACCTTCCCCAGATTTGTCCCTCGAGACAATCCTGGAGGTCTACAGACAATTCCTTTGACTTCATGCTTGGTTTGTGCTCTGACATGAAATGTAAACTGTTGTGCCTTTTCAAATCATGTCTAATCAACTGAATTTACCACAGGTGGACTCCAATTAAGCTGCAGAAACATCTCACGGATGATCAGGGGAAACAGGATGCGCCTGAGCTCAATTTTGCAAAGGCTGTGAATACTTATGTACTTGTGCTTTCTCAATTTTTTTATTCTTAATAAATTAGCAAAAATCTCAAGTAAACTTTTTTATGTTGTCATTATGGGGTGTTGTGTGTAGAATTCTGAGGAAAAAATAAATTTAATCCATTTTAGAATAAGGCTGTGACATAACAAAATGTGCAAAAAGTGATGCACTCTGAATACTTTCCGGATGCACTGTATATATCTTCATGTATGAAATTTTATATTTAACAATATAGATCATAATGTATTGAATTTGCTTTTATAGAGGCCTGCACACCTGCTGATGACCAACTAATGATTAGAAGCACCTGGCTGCAACTTACCCTCTTAAATCCTGTTTAAGCTGTAAGGGGTACTTTATTGTCACTTACATTTTGTATTTATTTTTGGCTTAATTTTTGCTAAATAATGAATGGCATGGTGGAAAAAAAAAAAGAAAGAAAAAAAGTGTTGCACGCCTGAGGTTTTATTTTCCTAATACTGAGAACCTCTACGAACAGATTATTATTTGATTTATAATTACAAAAGAATATATAATTAAAAGATAAAAGAGGGGGTGCTAACTTTTGGGCATGAATGTACACAGTCTGGTAAAGAATATATATAAAAAAATTACATTTTGTTTTTAAATAAGCAAAAATGCAAAAAGTTAGAGTTTTTATTGGATGATCTTTTTTTTTTTCACCCTAACTGATACAATGAGTAGCTTCTCATTTCTTTAATGGAGGATGGGTCCTTTGTTCCAGGAACAGATGTTACTGTGTTTCAGAAGGGTCAAATCATTGGCCTGCATCAACCCCAGCTATAGCATGCCTCAACCAAGTGGTCAATCAGGGATCCTCATTCAGGATAATTTGAACACATTTTTTCAATAGGATATAGTGACCTAAAATGTGCTCTACCAAACAGTTGAGCAGAATGTTAAAGGTCTAAAGACCAAAAGTGCAAACTGAATAGCTATAGCTATGGATTTTTCGGAATTCGGTTTGTACAGATGACCTAAAAAAAAAAAAGTGTATTTATGAAAAAAAATAATAATAATAATAATCAGGCATCAGACAACAACTAACTGATTGGCTCACAGATGTTTCCTCACTTACATTAGTGTGAACAGAAATCAGCTGAGTAAAGAGACAGTGATGAGTTTACATGCCGAAGGTGACTTTAATCTCAGGTGATGAGACAAAGACTGATTTGGACAATTTATTATATTTATTATTATTAATATTATTATTATTGAGTGCACAGTTATACAGTAAGGAGTAATGTATATCTGTAAGTATATTAAGCTTTAAATGTAACAATAAATGTGGATAAAATCATTATGTAGACAGTGATCTTTTTACATTTGAGTGTAAGCAGACTGTAAAATATTAAAATATCTCCGACTATATGGCACTAATATCTACCTATGACAATGTATAGGTGTTTCTAAACTGCTCACAAAAGCCAAAGACATCTTTTCACATGTAACCGGAAAATACACATTATTCATATTTGACTGTTTATTTGCTCTTTGTGTATTCACACCACAGCTGCACTCCCCAGTCCCACAAACACCCATCGGTTTATCAGTTCGCATCATTTCCAGTGTGCTCGTTGACCTGCAATGGTAACTTTTTGTCAGGAGAGGGCAGTACAGCCATTACACCATCACTCTCAGAGAGACAATGTGCTGCAGTATGGATCCTATCACAGAGAACCAGGCAGATGCTGTGATAAAAAAAAAAAAAAAAACTGCAGTGCTAATTAATATAGCAACTTCAGTCGATTTTAGCTCTGAACCGCCGAAGGGACTGCAAATAACCTGCACCTTATCCACACGATGTTGGTTAAGAAGCTTTTTCCTCCATTTAAAATGAGGTATTCAATCTGTATTACAAGTTGCGCAAATCGACAAATAGCGTGTTGAGATATTTATAGATTTACATTCTATTTTTTTTCTCTCTCTACAGAGATACAGTACCTATATCTGTCTGTACATCCTGTATAGGGTCACAGGGTGCTCAGAGTCTATCCCAGGGGGACTCCGGGGCACTAAGCAGGGTACACCATGGATAGGGTGCCAATCAGACACAGGGAAACAACGGACAATTTGGGAACGCCTATCATGCATAATAATCTGCATGGCTTTAGACTGTGCGAGGAAACTGGAAAACCCGGAGGAAACCCACCAAACACAGGGAGAACATGCTAACTCCACACATGCAGGGTTTGAGTCCTGAAGCAGGGTTGACCTGTAACGGTGACCTGTGATCAGTGTGTGTGTGAGTACATGATGCAGTGCGTGATGATCTCTGACAGCAGAGAATAGGAGGACAGCCCAACGCAGCCCAGTGAGCTAGAGTGACTCTCTTTGAATGCCAATGAGAATACACACACACACACACACACACACACACACACACACACACACACACACACACACACACGAGATCCAGAGTTGGAGATATGTCTAAAAAATGTAAATTAGTCCAAGCTTGACAGAATTATCTCCAACACCACAGAACATATTTTTCTAATCTTAGAACGGGGCAGAACATCACGGGGCTCAACATTAACACCTGAGACTGTTTGGAATTTTCTTTTTCAAATCTTCTTCTATGTTGTTTCAGTGAGCCTGTGGCTCAAAAGAGATGTTCAGTCGTAGCCCACCTGCGCTAACGGTCATTCTGAGAGGCTTTCCCGCTCAGCACATTTGCAAAAAGTAATTACTTCCTGTCAGCTCGAATCAGTCTGGTCATTATCCTCTCTCGGAAATGACGCATATCTGTCCGTAGAACTGCTCATCAAAGGGAGTTTTTTTTATACCGTTCAGTGTCACCTCTAGTGAGAAAATTCTCAAAGATAAGCCAACAAACCACATCAAGGTCAAAGTCATAAAGTGATGAATGACTTCACCTGTATCAGCAGCACTCATCGTTTGACCTCAAGCTTATTTTGAACGAAACTGCTTGACTGCCATAGTGTTCTGTATTAAACCTTCCATATTTCATTTCTTAAACAATTTATAGTAACACAGGTCCCAGAGGTTGAAGTATGTGTGTTAATGCTCCAGCTGAAATATCATTCAGATACTGCATTTTTTTTATCCCTCAATCTCCACTTATTTCACTCTGCGTAAGCCAGGGGAGGGGATGTTCTCATATGAGGTCACATTAGGGGAAAAGCCAGGGACTTGTTCAAGCCTGACAATACAAATAAAAGAAAAAGAAAAAAGAAAAAGCTTAATTTCTCATGCTTTTTATACACATGCATTCTGGAGACCCATCTCTAAAAATGACTAAAAGGTAGACACTTATATAATACACAATTATAATAAGCTTTTATGTAGGATTAGAAAAACATTCCAATTATGGAATAAAAAAATTATTCACATACGGCGGCGCAGTGGTTTAGTGGTTAGCACTGTCGCCTTGCACCTCGAGGGTCCGGGTTTGATTCCCACCTCGGGACTTGGTGGGATCTCCCTGTGATTGGTGGGTTTCCTCCGGGTACTCCAGTTTCCTCCCACAGTCCGAAGACATGCAGATTAGACTAATTGACATTCTCAAATTACACATGCGAGTGTGTGTGCCCTGCGATGAATTGGCACCCCATCCAGGGCGTACCCTGCCTCGTACCCTAAGCCTCCTGGGATAGGCTCCAGGCGCCCCGCGACCCTGAATACAGGATAAAGCGGTACAGAAGATGAGTGAGTGATTCACATATGCAAATACACATATAAATGATATCAAGAATGATCTACACATGATTAAAAAACAGAAACATCTATTGGTAGATATATCATTTAAATGTTATACAGCTATACAATTAATCTTATCTTAATTGTACATTATTTAAAAATACACTGAGAACTGAACTCCAGCAGAAAGTTATGTAAAAAAAAAAGAAAAAAAAAGGGAAGGCTGTAGTCGAGGAGAATGAGCTCATGGATTTGGATTAGGATGAATTAACTCGCTCGCTTATGCGGATTCGCTCCACTCCCACAGCGCACAGGAACACACACAGTGTGTGTGTGTATAAAGACTGAAACAGAACCCCACATGGATCTCCTACTCTCTTAATGATTCCTATGATCTGTAATTTCAATACTTGCATGGAATTCATGAGGAAATTAATGCTTACACAAAACATACACACTACTGGCAAAGAGAGAATATGACTCTAAAATACTCATTTTAATAGCCTGCATAATTCTATCGGCATTCTCATAATCCTCCAATTCCATCGTTTATCTTTAAAAACAATCGCACTCCTAGGGGACCCGATTCTGTCCAGCACTGATATCAGAGGTCAAGGGTCACTTTTGCCTGACAGAACAGAAGAAAGAGAAAAAAACAGGCACATAAGAGGAATAGATGACCTTGCTCGTCATTTAACAAGGACAGAGGGGACAGAAATAGAGAGAGAGAGAGAGAGAGAGAGAGAGAGAGAGAGAGGGAGGGAGGGAGGGATACAAAAAGGAGGAATGAACCGTGATTCACCGTGACAATCAGGTGCTCCGTTGCCATGGTGACGGCGACAACGCACCAGTCCCGATGACGACATGACATCTCAGAGCTGCTTACTCTAAACTGTAGGACTGTGTGTGTTGGAGATTTGAAGCTATAATCATAAAACCTTGTGTGCTCTGATTCAATAAAGAATGTTATGTGTGTCTGGTTCTAGCTCATATATTATATAGGTTCATTACACACAGGCTGATATATTTCAAGTGTTTATTTCTTTTAATTTTAATGATTTTGGTTTACAGCTAATGAAAACCAAAAATCTCAAAAATGAATATTGCGAAAATGTGAAATATTGGCGACTCAGGGTGTCACTTTAGTCAGCGAATTAATTCAAAAGCCTTTAAATGGTCTCTTAGTCTGGTTCAGCAGGCTATACTTTCATGGGGAAGACTGCTGACTTGACAGATGATCACTGACATTGATACGACATGGAGGGTAAGACACAAAAGGTGGCTGGCTGTTCACAGAGTCCTTTATCCAAGCACATTAATGGAAAGTTGAATGAAAGGGGGGAAAAATGGTGCACAACCAACAGTGTCCTTGAGAGGATTGAAACGAAGCCCATTCAAGAATTTGGAGGAGATTCACAAGGAGTTGACTGCAGCTGGAGTCAGTGCTTCAAGAGCCACCACGCACAGAGGGCTAAGAACAAAAAGGACTGGACTGTTGCTTAGTGGGCCAAGGTCCTCTTTTTAGGTGAAGGTAATTTTTGCATTTCATTTTGAAATCACAGTCCCAGAGTCTGGAGGAAGCGAGGAGAGACACAGAATCCACATTGCTTGAGGTCCAGTGTAAAGTTTGCAGTCAGTGGTGGTTTGGGGAGCCAGGTCATCTGCTGGTGTTGGTCCACTGTGTTTTATCAGGTCCATGGTCGGGTCAGCCGTCTACCAGGAAGCTTTAGAGAACTTCATGCTTCCCTCTGTTGACCAGCTTCATGGAGATGCGGATTTTATTTTCCAGCAGGACTTGGCACCTGGTTTCACTACCAAAAGTACTAATACCTGGTTTAAGGACCATGGTGTCCCTGTCCGTGATTGGCCAGCAAACCTAAACCACATATAGAATCTATGATGTATTGCTACCAATATTGCTACAGTATAACACCTCAGCCATGCCACAGACCGATCGCGTCCGAGCCACGCCGCACTGATGCAGTAATTTATGCAAAGGGAGCTAAGTATTGAGTGCTGTACATGTTCATACTTTTCAGTAGTCCAACATTTCTGTGTTAAAATTCTTTTTTTTTTTAATTGTTTTAAAGGTCTTAAGTAATATCCTAATTTTCTGAGATACTGAATTTTGGGTTTTCATTAGCTGTAAGCCATAATCATAATCAATCAAAAATATCAGTCTGCCTGTAATCAATCTATATAATATGAGTTTCACTTTTTAAATTGAATTACTGAAATAAATCACTTTTTTTTCCATAATATTCTTATTTATTGAGATGCACCTGTGTGTGTGTGTGTATAGGAAATACAATACATATGGAATTTCCTGATATTTTTTCTTCATTGTAAAACCATGCTAAAGGCATCCTAATATTAAAATATAATATATAAATAAAAACCCTTATTAGCTTTTAGATCCTAAAAACAAAACTTGACTGGTATCTTTAACGTTTAAGGTTATTCATTTTTTTCCCCCTTGTGAATGAGCCCCCCTGTGACATTACTGCGGGACACAACCGCTGACTTTATGATACTGTATAATGAAAATACAGTATCACTAGCACCAGAATCACTAAGCACACCACAAATCGTTCGATATAAACGCGTATAATGTGGCCTTTTCAATTAAGTGTAAATAACTGTTCAGTGACTAAGAAGCAAAACCTAATCTAATTAAACCTAAAAAGCAGATCAGCAAGGTCAAAGAACATCGACGGTGGCATTTTTCTCTCCTTTTTCCCTCCTACACTCCTCTCTCTCTCTGGAGTCGTAAAAGTAGAAATTTCTGAATAAGTCATAAACTTTGAGTCACTGCCGTGAAAGAATTTCACCCTGGGTCAATCACACTGTTGAAAGCCTGAGGAGGCTTAGAGATGTGCGCTGAGAGACTGCATCAAAAGTTCAATTAACAATAAAACCCTGTACATGGCCACCCACTGAGTTCATTTCCCCCTTTTTACTAGCTATCTCCATCGCTGTAATTATCCTTCCTCCTCGTAATGATCTCTAACCTCTATCTGTGTGACATTTTACCTTCGCACAGACGCCGCTCAGATGCCTTTCTGCCACATATTCTTGTCTCTACTCCTTATTCTTCATTTTAGTCATCTTTTGGCTTAATTTAGCAGCACAGGTTTTGACCCTTAGGCACTTGCAGAAAAATTGTCACCCTTGTCATGAGGTGTACTCAGTCCTGAAGGATGGAGCAAGCTTCCTAGCTGAAGCTGAGAAAGGCTAAGAGAGGCTTTATAGGCAGTACTGAGAAAAGTTGTACAAATGATGGGACAGAATCTTAGGCTGTTTTTAAAACTTTGTACAGTGCCTGAGTACGACTGGCCACCACCCCTTCCAACTGCCCCCTCACGGCTCAGATTTGTCAATATTAAAGCACAAAGCTGTTGTTTCGTACCTGATTACACTTAGTAATCTACACACTCCAATACAGTAGGTGGCAGTATGTAATAGTGATGGGTCATTCATAAACGATTCGAACGACTCTTTAACATGACTCAGAAGAACGAGTAGTCTCAGAGAGTGATTCGTTCATTTTTTACTGAGCGTGCATGCGCAAAGCATCACAGAACCTCCGTAGGTTATGTACAGGAAACAGAAGTGAGTAGGTACCTTTGAGTCTTCTAGCCTGAATCGTTTGTTCTTTTTTCACGTGACTCCCATAGACGCTATGCAGTGCAATAGATTTAAAAGAACAAACGACTCGGACTAGAAGACTCATGAGAAGAACCGCTCAATCTGTTTCCTGTGTAATGCACTGCATAGCGTCCATGAGAGTCACGTGACAAAAGATTCAGACCAGAAGATATTGATGGTGAGCTACTCATTTTGTTTATTATAACATGTCCTTAGCTGCAGTGTAATATTTTCATTACTGGAACTACAGTCAAAATGTGTGTATGTAGACGTGTTGGGGGTCTGTTTATTGAAAATGTAACATTTTATTTTATTGCTGATCAAAAGAGCAAAATGAACTAAATGACTCAAAAAAATATTTACTAAAATGATCCAAACATCCTATCACTAGTATGTACCTAGTTGGTTTGCACTAGTATAAGTAAGCACATAAGTAATAGTTATGGTCAAGTTTTAATCATTTTAGTGACTTGGTTCTTTGGATCTTGTTCATCAAAATGAACAAATCTTTTTTTGAGTCATTTAGTTCATTTCGTTCTTTTGATCAGAAATAAAATAAAATGTTGCATTTTCAATAAAAGACCCCCCAATACGTCTACATACACAATTTTTGCCTAGAGTTATCAAAATATAATAATCAAAATATTACAACGCAGCTAAGGACATATTATAATAAACAGAATGAGTAGCTCACCTCTCATATCTTCCAGGGCAGTTGTGGCTCAGAGGGCTAAGGCACTGAGTTACTGATCGACGGTTCGATCCCCAGCTCCACCAGGTTGTCACTGTTGGGCCCTTGAGCAAGGCCCTTAACCCTATCTGCTCCAGGGGCGCTGTATCATGGCTGACCCTGCGCTCAGACCCCAGTTTGGCTGGGATATGCGAAGAAGGAATTTCACTGTGCTGTAATGTATATGTGACAAATAAAGGCTTAACTTAGCTAACTTAACTTCCAGTCTTGAATCTATTGCACTGCATAGCATCTATGGGAGTCACGGGACAAAAGAACAAACGACTCGGAGTAGAAGAGTCATTAAGGAAGAATCGCTCAATTCTGTTTCCTGTACATAACCTACGGAGGTTTTGCGATGATTTGCGCATGCGCGCCCAGTAGAAAATGAACGAATCACTCTCCGAGACTACTTGTTCTGAGTCACGTTAAAGATTTGTTCAAAAAGAACGAATCGTTCATGAACGACCCATCACTAAAAAGTACACCAAGTCAATGTCCCATGGTGTCCCTAGTAATACTAATATTTTGTAAAAAATATCAAAAACAACCCTCTGTTTGCAATACTCAAACAAACTCAATTTTCATTCTTGTTCCTCCGATACAGTAGGTGGCGGTATGCAGTTAGTTGGTTCGTGAGCTGCCAAAAACACAAAGAAAAGAAGACTACAACTGAATCAACCTTGACACAAGAGGTTCTATCTTTAATATTTTGAAGACAATACTAAAAACAACCCTCTTTTCACACAACTCATATTAACCAGACAATGGGGTCAAGTGCACTTGGATTCAAGCCCAATTTTTAGCATTAGGTATATATTGACTTAGCCAGTTCATGCTAGCAACTGGAATCATTGCAAGTCTAACTTAGCATTAGCAACAAACAACTAAATAAAAAATATATATAAAACCTAAATGAACTCTGTTAAATATACAAAGTTATGCTAACAAATTAATCAAACTATTTTTTAATACATATAGGAAATTTTATTTGAGACATTATTGTATTTTTACTGAGGTAACGTGAGGGGACTCATCCTCAAGTTTTCAGTCACATTTCAGTCCGTTGGCTATAAATCTTTTCGACCTTACATCATGACATCTGTCCACCATGTTCCCCGTCCACTTCTGGACAGCAAAAGTGACATCACTTACTGGATGCCGATGTCAAAATCCACATTCAAAATCAGTCACGGAAACACTTTCAGCAAGGAAACACTTTATCTCTCATAACTTTATCTCATTCCGAATCGTTCCGAATTGCCTCTGAACCATGAGTTGACGACTAACTAGCTTCTAACACAAGGCTGAATCCCAAATCCCTCTCTAACACTACTTGGTGTGTGGAACACGGGATTCCACACCCTAAACAGCGCACTAGCTATCCATTTGGGATTTAGACCTGGAACAGTCAGTTAGGTATTAATTAGAAAGATCGAAATGTCAGTATTTGTTACTTGCATATCATTTTATAAAGCATAAAAACAATCTGTATTTGTACTGTACACTGTCTGAGGTGATCACGGTATGATCACAAATCAAACTTCTGCAAATTAATATTTTCATTACTGTCTTCGTCCATTTTCACATGCTTGTTTCTTTTTTCAATAAATTGTGCTCAAGCCAAGATGTTCAAATTTTATCTGTACACCAAATACTCAGGTAATCACTTTTAATTTGATGATAATGAAATGATACTCTTCAAAGGTAACAGTTAATGTTTCTCCTGCTTTCATCCATTGTTGAGACTACAAAAGGTCTTATCTTGTTACTATGTTACCAAGTATATTATGTAAGATGGGAAGGTCATGGCAGATAACACAATTTGATCTTTTTAACATAAATGAACTTAATTTAATCAAATGAATTGATAAACTGAGCCGTCTTTGGTTGGATGAGAGAAAAAAATAGTAATATGATGATCATGTAATTAAATTATCTTATATTTTTTTGGCGAATTTATTTACTCAAGTATTTTACACCTTATGTGTGCTACTGAAAGTAAATCCCTGTAGAGTCAGTTCTAGCCAGGATTTTAGAGCAAGGAAGAAAAAAAAAAAATCAGGAATCACAATTACTTTTTCAACATGGACACTCCTGTGGGGATCATATCAAGCCCGCTAAAAATAGCCAGATCTAGAAATCAGGTTAGAGCGAGGGACCCTGAAAGCTCACAGTCATCAGGTATCATGAATACAAGTGCTGAGGACGGCGAGACTGTCGGGAACCTGGCATAGACCTGAAACCCTGAAGTGATGGTTAATAGACTGACGCCACTTTTAGCAGGATATGAAAATAAGTCAGACCGCACTCATCTGGCCAAACAGTGCATGCGCAAACCTTATCTAAATTATGCAAGGGCTGTGCAGTACATATATGACACTTTCATGCATAGCCAAGGACTTTGCATATAAATAATGCATTTAGCCCAAGGCATCTGTAGTCTTATCCCTCACATGCTGTTTGTTACATTGCTTTGATTCATTAATTCATGCAAATCCAGTAGAATTTCAAGCAATGTCGCTATAGACTGCATTAAAACACCAACTATATTTATAGTTATATAAATAACTATAACTATAACTATAAATACAGAGATCGTGATGGGAGAGAATCGGAGCAATGTTAATTCTGTAAAAGTGCATTCTGTAAAACATTTAATTTTGTAAATGTTCACTAAAATAATGGAAAAAAATTAAGAATGATAAAACTAACTGAATACAGAAAAATTTTAAAAAGTGAAAATCACGTCACTGTTATTTGTAAAGGAATCCACTTTTTATATAAGCTTAAATGGAGCAAATTATTATTATTATTATTATTATTATTATATTTATTAGTATATTAGTTTGTTTAATTACCCACAAGAATACCTTTCACATTCCTTACTTCACCCAGGAATATAGGCCACATAAAAGCCCGACAACCCTTCATGTGGGAATAATCTTTTATTCACGTACTTTCAGTGCAGTTTAGACTGAATCATAAATTGCTTTCTACCCTATATATACTCTCACTTGCCAATTTTATAGCAGCACCTGTACCTAGAGAATAGCCAGACTGCAAGTCTACAGTAACTCAAATAACTACTCTTTACAACCACAGTGAGCAGAAAAGCTCAGAATATCCTGGAATGTACAACTATCAAAACCCTGAGGCATTCAGGTGCCAATGCTGTCAGCCAAAAACAGCAGTGTGAAGCTACAGTGGGAACAGGCTCAAAGAAACAGCACATCGAACCTTGCCTGGCCTGACACATCTCTGAAAGCAAGTTCAATCAGTGTCTGCTGGAAATGGTTTAAACCTGTCATGTAACATCAGTTTAAAAACACATCCATCAGTCATTTTTATACTGCATTAAAACTGCCACAATTTTTATCCACCAAGAGACAGAAGGGTAATCTGGTCACACGGGTTACAAAGTATTTACATTTAGGCATTTGGCAGAATGTAAATGTAATCCAGAGCGACTTCTATTTTTCTCTCAGTTGAGGGTTAAGGGCGAAATAGGTGGTTGTGGGGTTTGAACCTGGGACCTTCCAAATCATAGTCCAATGCCTTAACCACTAAGCTATAGCATATAAGTTCAATTTATATAACTAAAAGTGGAAAATATATGCATACAGTGCCAGACTCAAAAAGTCCCCATTTCAGCGGGGTCAAAATAATGTCCTGCATCAAGCAAAGAAAACGTTAATTACCGCAGTTGAGTTAAAAAAATAGCCAGTGCATCATTAAAACATGAAAGAATTCTTCTGAACTGTCAACTTTGCAAAAGAAATGAGATAAAAATGTATAATCCGTATAAATAACAGCTATGTTTAATAGTGAAAGGACTCCATACAATCCAAGTTCCATATGCAAATTCACAATGTTATGAGAACCTACAGCATTGGGAATAAACAGCTGTGTTTAAAACTATATGAAAACCACTTGGTAGTGAGACTCAAAAAAAAAACAGGCTTCAATTTGCTAGGCAGCATAAGTACTTTGGAGCAATGAAAAAAGGTCATATGGTCTGATGAATCCAGACTGACTCTCTTCAAGAGTGATGCATGCACCCATCATGCATAGTGGCCACTGTACAAGCCTCTGGAGGCAGTGTTATGATCTGGGGTTACTTCAGTTCTTCAGGTCCAGGCTTAGTGTGGAAATAAAATAAAGTAAGCTGACAACCTGAATGTACTGAATGACCAAAGTATTACATTGATGGAGTTTTTCTTCCCTGATGGATCATGACCACCCCAATGGAAATACATTAAGTACAGTGTCTCATCATTTATGAAAATGCATTCAAAATCATCTTATTTCTTATTTATCTTGAGCATTTATTGAAACTGAATTAGAATCAATACCATTTTCTTGTAGTTAATCTGTAAGAGCTGCACAATCGTTTTCATGTAAATGAAAGGCTACAAAAAATGGACTTGGTAGAACCGTAAACAATACTGTACGAGATCAGGTTGGACAGAATTGACAAGTGAGGAGCACAAGTATGTCATGGTTGAGCGTGCCAGTAAATAGGGGCACTGGAAAGTAAAGGGCAGTCTGGCTGAGTTTTGATAAAGGCCACATGGAGAAAAGGAATAGGAAGAGATTATGACGAGGTGGTCACACCATGTGTGTATCTGGCGTGAACCCAAAATGTGCTGCGAAGTAAATCTCAGAAGCTAAGAGGATAATCTGATGGACAGAGTTGCTTGGTATAAAATGCCTAGTGAAGCTAAGAACTGCCTTTCGTTCTGGAAAATATCACTACATACTGTATAAACATATAAATAAAAAAATGATGGTTCACTTTTTGGTACCATGTCTTACAGTATATGCTGTTATAACAAAGGGTTTTCATCTTTGGGGATTTGGAGGTAGAAGTAACTTTCAAAACTTATACGAAATAATACTGCTGCCTTAATGTAGGAATTATGAATGACAAGCCTCTATTAGCTAATAAGGCTAGAATGGTGTATATTTTATACAAACCAATGGGGGAAAAAATTATTTGAGAACGCCAATTAGCCTAACCTGCATATCTTTGGACTGTGGGAGGAAACCGGAGTACCCGGAGCACGGGGAGAACATGCAAACTCCATGTACACAGAGACGGGAATCGAGCCTGGCCGGGAATCCAACCCGGACCCTGGAGGTGCAAGGCGACAGTGCTAACCACTAGACCACCGTGCCGCCTATGAACACTGCAGTGGGTCCTTAATATGAAACCATCATGTTGCGAACATCTTGTAAGTACTTGTTGTACACAGCATGACAAAGTACACCAAGTGGTACCATGAGTACTGAAGCACAATTCTGTCATGCAAGCCAAAAAACAAAAAGAAAGAAATATGTAAATATATAAAGCACCTTGTTAGTTTTAAGAAATCATCCTAATGAATATATTTTTCTCTCCAGCATGGCACCTTCTGTAATGTTTCAAGACGCTGACAGAGACAAAGTGCTTTGAGAGACATCCGGGATAATTGCACATTGCTTAAACTAAGCTAAACTCTTAATTACAGAAGTAGATTGAGTGTGTCAAGCGGAATTCCCACTTGAGTCGAGCGAAATCACGTTCCATTCACAGAGCAGTCCGACAGACTGACAGCCAGCAGTTGGTGCAATTCGAGTGAAGGGGAGAAAGTGGAAATCATCCAAATGTAAAATCCATTTGTTAGCCAGCATATTTCAAGCTTGGACAGGGCCTTCTATAATAAGCCGCTGAGAGGAGACCACGATTATTGAACCAGCAGATAAATGAGGTTCTTCATGTGTAGATAACGTACGTATGTAAACCGTGATGGCGTAATCGAGGAATTCATTCTCCCTGTTTAGCCCTTTCTCTTTGTCCTTGTGCCGTTCAACCCCAGAATTCTCTCGTCACTTCTGTGTGCAACCCACACGGGTCACTCATGTGGGCAACTCAAGGAATCTTGCACTTCATGGCTCACTGACTAATTGGAAGTGGCAGACATGTCTCCTGGGGAGCCACTAAGACTTTTAGTGCTTTTGAACACATCATCCCTGCTGGATTCTGCAGTCATATACTTTTCTTTTTCTTCCCGAGCAGGGGGTAGAACAATGATAAACTGATATGCAAAATTCATAAACAACACACCAGACAGAGAAGGGAGAAAGAAGATAAAATTCAAAAATAAAATTCAACAAGTGTGTAAATTTTTATTCAGGCATTCAAGTATTCCGTCAAGTCGATTTTCGAGCTCTGCGTACAGATTTTGGAAATTACTGTACCTTCTTACTCCTACAAGGATGCCATATTTTTCTTGAGTGAAAGTATTCAAGGTTGTTCAATAGACATGAATCAATCCCCTCATCCAACAGACTAGATAGAACATGTGACCTGCTTTCTTTATTGCTAAATGTAATATGAGCCAACATTAACCCTTTAACATTCTGCTCAACCTTTTGGTAGAGTAATGACTGTACTGTATGTCTTAGAGAAAAACTTCTCTACCACTTGGTTGAGGTATGCTTAGCTAAAAGAATATCCATTGTCTTTAAATAGTATGCATTTTCTATTGCTTTGTAGCATACTACCAGAAATAAAACGAATCTAATGGTTAAAATCCAGAGGTTCAAAAATTTGAACAAGTACAATGGTCTCCCTAGTTGGACTACAGAGGTGGATAGTCAAAATAAATTTGTGCTGTCCTACCACTAAACTAAAAAGCTGTTGTATTTTATAT
>JAOVVA010000034.1:7251909-7275996 GCA_028565275.1 Leiocassis micropogon
ACCCCACCCCACCCCACACACACTTCATATTCTTTATGCAGGCACAAGGGGAAAAATTATGTGTGATCTTATGTGGCATCCTAAGCTTCATTTCCTCTCACTGTGCGTTCGCTTTAGTTCCCACCGACGTCCATTAATACCCGATTTGTGCATTAAGGTCAACGGCCTGACCTCCTCTCGCTCCGTCCCCTCACAGTCGCATTAAAAGGCACTTGAGAGCACCGACACCCGTGCCATCCAGTTCAGCTCATGCATGGAAGTGCTGCGCCTTTTCACACGTGCGGACAGCTTGCTGAAATATATATATATAATATGCAAATCAAATTTATGTATGCGGTATATACATAAATAAAGATGAACAATCAGCAGAATTATAGCGGTGTGTGTCAAGAGGCATAAACTATTTTTTTTAACTGTGTGCGAAAAGCAGGCACATAGCACTGAGCTCCTGCTGAAACAATCATGTACGACCTTGAGCGATGAGCTTCGAGCTAAGAGCAATAAAACGTGTAAGGCACACAGTGTATGTGTGGGGAAAAAAAAACACTGTTAGGCCAATCAAACTGACATCTCATAACGCTGACATCAGCATAAAGTCGCTACGAGGATTATGGCGATATTCGGATAATACAAGATGAAAGATTGTTTTTGTTGCCATATTCAGTGCAATACAAGCAGATAAGAAGTGTAAAGTTAAATTCTTGCTCTGCATTCCTTCCGACAAAACTTTCAATACTGTACAGAGTATGTTATTAAATGGTTGGAAATTACACCCACACATGGAGTGTGAAATATCACAAATATGAACTAAAGTAGCACATGCTGAACATGACATAACCTCATAAGTATTCAATTATATAGAGTACAATGTTATTATATTACATACAGTTAGTCCCTGATTTATGAACATTCGTGTTATGAATTTCCGCAGATATGAACGGACCGCAGATCTATGAACACACATAGATACAAACAAATTGGAAGTAGCTCATGTGTATTGTACAAAAAATAGACACTGCAGTGCACCAGATACTAATATTTACAATTATATACAATATTTTTTGGTGTGCAAGTGCATGTATAAAATGTCCAAAGTACTTTATATTGTACGTGTGTGCGTGTGGGAGAAATGAGTCAGCCTCACCAGTTTCAATAAATCAGTCTAGGAAAACGATAATAGGAAATAGCTGTCTTGAAAAGTTGTCCCCACGGTGAAAAAACCAAATTTCGGAAAATCCTCAACGGGACAGAGTAAACAGTCCTAAACAGCTCTGAGACAAAATGGCGTCTATTCTAGCATGCAGTGAACACCATTTAGCGTTGCCTACCAATCTTCCTGGGTTGCCTTTAAATGAGGTCAGCAAACCCCATGGCATCACCAGGATTCTTCTTGCAATTTGCAGGCTCAGACTCGCAAGAGTACAATGTGGAACCAAAACACCAAACCTGTGTGTTATTTTTTTACGTGTCAAAGGTGTACAAGACTCCAAACAAATCCGACTTCCGAACAAATTCGACTTATGAACGTGCTCCCGCAACAGAAGGTCGAGGTCAAATTGTTCGTAATTCGGGGACTTGCTGTAGTATATTATGTAGATTAAATTAAAGAAAAAGGAACAAGTGTTTTACTGCGACAGGCTGTCTAAAGATACAATTCATTAATTAATAAATCCTTTTTTTTTTAATGTTACAACCTCAGGAGCAACCTCCTTTCCCATCTCGTCTGTTTCAACCACTCCGCATTCAGCATCACCAGTATACTAATTGATGCTTGAATAATTTATAGGTCACCGTGTGGCTTATCAAACAAACATTCCTCGGAAACTGGTCAGGTACAGGGATTGGACTGAAAATGAGAGCCAAAAAAGTTCTTCAGGAAGCCTGGAGAACTATTCCTCAAGTCTACAATACAAAAAGGGCAAAGTCTGGCTATTAGGAAGCAAGATATGAAGAAATGAATGGTGGCTCAAGACTTTTGCAAGACTTTGTGGTTATGAATTATTAACAAACATTAGGTGAAGTCGGGGTAATTTCAGCCACAGGGTAATTTTGTCCAGAAGAATTCTGAAAGTCTTATTAAACTATAAATATGACTTTTAGATACATCAAGATTTTTATCAACCAACACGTCAACTGCTGCTGGAGAAATAATCTTACATACCTTTTTAACTTTTGAGTAGATATACATAATTTATGACTTTATCAAGACTTCTGTTTTTGGCTGAAGTTTATATTAACAGTTTCAAACTAACTGTCGGCGCTTTTCATAAGGAGGGTACGGTTGGGGAAAATTTGGACATGGGGATAAATTTACCCTGCGGACATTTTTTTTTAGTAAGTTTTGCTATACTATGCTTGGCTTACTGGTACAGCAGAATTTGCTTGTTAAACCAATTTTAGTATTATTATCAGTATTTACATACACACTTTACTATAATTTGTAGCTTAATTTTTTCGTATTTTGTATACAGTAACGGAGAAACCAAGTTTTGTCAATTGTGATCATTTTTGTGCAATAATCTGTTTTAATGCAATAAACAAGTTTATTGTGAGGGAATGTAAAAAACCTGACCTGAGAGCCCAGTGTTATCATGTAGTAGATTAAATATAATCCAAACGTTCTACCGCCATAATAAAAAACACATTAATATTATACATTTTGAATATTTAAAAATTTGTCTAAACTTTATTTTAATACTTTAATACTTAACCCACTTGTTACAAATAGAATATATTTTATTTCATAAAAAAAAAAAAAAACATGAAAATGGCTAAAATTACCCTGACTTCGCCTATACAGTACATTGCGATGAAATGGTTTTTAATATATGATATGACATAGTGATGTCTCGATATAATAAGTGTTGCTTGTGGGTTTTGTTTTCATCTTCAATGAAAGTACAATATTTGGAATATATTATAGCTACAGTTCTTACAGTGAAACAAACGCTGTGCATTAGAACTGCGGCTCTCAAATTCAGGGTCTCTTGACTTTTGTCCTGATTGGTAGTTTTCAAATCTCCTCTTTTAATCAATCTATCTATCTATCTATCTATCTAAATTATTAATATAAAAAAAGTTTACTGTTTGCCAATAGTTAAATTTATTACTGGGAAAAACACCCAAACAAGCAATATATATATATATATATATATATATATATAAACAGCGCTCCCTATTGTCTTGACTCTCGTAACTAGTGCTTCTCAAATATTCGCATAAAGATCGAAATCATGATATGGAGCTGTGCAATTATTTAATCACAAAAGGCTACAATTTATGACAGGTAATTTAGGCATAGTCGACAATAAATGTAAATATATAAAATACAATATATATATATATATTTTTTAGTTTGTCCATAATTTAAGTATTTATTTATTTATTTTTTATACTTTTACGTTGACAAATAATTATTGGCAAACATATTCTTAATGATTCTTAATATCATTAGTCCGAGTTGGCCTACCAAAATACATGTAATAGTTACATATCACGGTATAATCTCAATATGTTTCAAAATTTCCCCATCCATTTACCTTCAGCTACATAAACTAGTGTTGAGTTTCAAAACCCAGATTTATAGTACATAGTATATAGTAGTGTTGTACTCACGACCACTTAACCCGAGACCAATACCAGAACAAGACTAGGTTGCTTTGAGACCAAGATTAGAGTGTATCAAGACCAAGATGAGACCAAATTTTTAAGGGGTTGAGAACAAAGCAGGACAAGACCAAGTCTAGACCAGACCAGTGCAAGTCCCACACTGGGACATTATGCGTTTACGATAACTTGAATCTAGAGCTGGGTACTGAACTTTGATACCTTTTTGTATCACAGTATCACAATTGGTAACAAATTTCAATACATAAAAAGTACATTTTATCAGCACCAGCAAGCCAGGGAGCATGCAGCATTCTGATTAGTTGACTGCTTGCACATTAATGTTAACAAACATCCTTAAGCTGTGGTGAATCACTCACTGATCATCTATACCGCTTTATCCTGTATATAGGGTCGTGGAGCCTATCACAGGAGACTTGATGGCATGAGACGTGGTACACCCTGGATGGGGTGCCAATCCATCGCAGGGCACACACTTGTACACACACTCATTCATACACTACGGGTAATTTGGGAATGCCGAATTGCCTGATTTGCATGTCTTTAGACTGTGGGAGGAAACCGGAGTAGTCGGCGGAAACCCACCAAGCACGGGGAGAACATGCAAACTCCATGCACACAGACCCGAGGCGGGAATCAAACCCGGATTCTGGAGAGGGAACTACAAGGTCCCCTGTGGTAGATGATGTATTTTATTTTTAACGTTGTACAACAGTTGTGAAAAGAAAACATTGTCCCATTGCTGTAACATGAAATGAAAGAGTTAAAAAAGAAAAACTTTAACTGCCCTGTTTTAAATAGGTATGACATGAAATATTACACTCACTCATCGTCTATACCACTTTATCCTGTATACAGGGTCGTGGGGGTCCTGGAGCCCATCACAGGACTATTAGGGCACAGGGCGGGGTACACCCTGGAGAGGTTGCCAATCCATCGCAGGGCACACACACACAAAGATTCACCTTACCAGGAATCAAACCCAGACCCTTAAGGGGCCAGGCGACAGTGCTAACCACTTCGCCACCGTGCCGCCCACAGCAAAGACCTTAAAAATAGAATTAATGGCATGTCCCGTAATATATAATATATTTTTCGTCTTTTTGTTAAACGAATCTTACAAAATTGGGATTTAAAAAGTAACATTCAGTTAAAAAAAGTGAAAGTTTCCAATAGAGAATGGTTACTGGTGATGAGACATGGAGTCCTCACTACAAGCCTGAAGATAAACGAAATGGAATGGAAATAATGTAAGTTCAAAAGTCGACCATCAGCTAGAAAATTCATCAATGTTTACAGGGATTCTCAAGAGCCAGTATTGGAACATTATCAGGAAAAAGGTTTGACAATCAACATTCTCATTACAGTGAGACGCTTATTGAAGAGCTGAAGACTAAACTTCTGATTAAACTCAGAGGACTGCTATCCACGGACGTCGTGATCTTGCATGACGATGCACGTCCGCACACTTCTGCCCACATTGTCGACGTCCTCCCTATAATCCTGACCATTGGACTTTCACCTGTTTGCAAAGATTGCAGTCAGAGAGAACAGTCCATTGCTGGGGTGGCTGAGGTCCTTCACGATATTCCTAGTCTTGGTCCAGCACCGCTTGCCGTAGATTGAGTGCAGGTCAGGGAGCTCGTCTGTCCTGCATGGTGCTGTTCCCGAGCCAGGTTGTGATGTTTCGCGTCAGGATGCTCTCTCTGGTCCAGGAGGAGAAAACCCTGAGCACCCTGGAGGGAAGTCTGAAGTCTCTTAAGCATCTGAGGTGGTAGAGACGCTGCCGGGCCTTTTCACCATGGTGTTGATGTGACAGGACCATGACAGATCCTGCGTGTTGTGAACACCGAGGTATCTGAAGCTGTCCATTCCCTCCACTGGGCTCCTGTTGATGACAGGTGTCTGGTAGTTGCTCTGCTGCTTTGTTCTGAAATCCACTATCAACTCCTTTGTTTTGCTGACGTTTAGAAGGAGATCCTCTGGCACCAGTTCTCCAGATTTCCAATTTTCAGGTAGGCCGTCTCATCATTGTCAGTGATCAGGCCCACCACGACGGTGTCGTCAGCAAACTTGATGATGGTAGAGCTGGTAGAGGCCACACAGTCATATGTGTACAATGAGTACAGCAGCGGGCTCAGAACACAACCCTGGGGGGCTCCAGTGCCGAGAGTGAGGGAGGCTGAGACATGTCCGCCCATCCTTACTGCCTGTGGTCTGCCAATTAGGAAATTGGAGATCCACTGGCACAGAGATGGGCTAAGTCCCAGGTGCTCCAGCTTGGTGGTGAGTGTGGAGGGAATTAAAGTATTAAATGCTGAACTGCAGTCGACAAAGAGCATTTTAACATAATTCCCAACAAAACAAGAATCCCACAACCGCTTCCATAAACACGATGTCATCGGAGCTGTTTCGGAACATGACCCAGTCTGCGTCATCGAGTGCGTCCTGTAGAGCGGCCACCGATTGGTCCGTCAAGCGCGTGACCTCCCTCTGAACCGGAACTTCCTGTTTGAGCCTTTGTTTGTATTTTGGCATGAGGAAGATGGCGGCAGTGTCCTTTCGCCCCTGGTGGGGCAGGTGATATGCTGATAAAAGTTTGGCGTCCTGGTGTTGTGTTTGGTCCTGTGTGAGTGCCTCATACAGCTTGCATAGAGCAGTGACCGTGTCCACTTGTGGTGGAATATAAACGGCACTGATTATGACCGATGTAAATTGGTGAATGTAGTGAATTAGTTGATGTGCTAAAATATGGCAGAATAAGAATTTATGATCTGTAATGTAATGGGTTTAGTGTCAAATGTTCGCACCATTCAGGTGATCTCATAAGTGTACCATTGTTAAAGTCTCATCACCGTACTGTGTTGAAAGTCTTCTGCAAAGTCAAACGGTTTTACGCCTTCAGTCCCAGTTTGATTTGAATGCCCCTCATACTGTATGTACTAAACCTTTAGTATATACAGTACTCTACTATGACTAACTGTGTTTAAAGTTTAAAAACCTCAGTAGCCTTTGAACCCACAAAAGGATTTTTTTTGTTCTTGTTTTCCAGATCTGTAACTACTTCTGAGTGTAAGGTCAAAGCTTTTGATTTGAGATGCAGCCCATGACAACAATCAATACAACAGAAATTCGTACAAGCGGCAATGCTTGTTGCTGTGTGGGAAATCATTAAGCATTTTATAGCTCGGCTTGGAACTCTGACAGATGATTTGCTTCCAAAACCATAGTGAATGTCGCTTATAATTCTCGAAAACATTGTAAAGCAGTGCACGTTGCACGTTCTCAACCCAAAAATAAAATATACTTATTTTACTATAATATGCTCCTCTGGAATGCCGCCATCAAGTAAGACCAGCTGGCAGCTCAGCTCTGAAGGCGTGAAGACATGCACGCACACACACACACACACACACACACACACACACCAGCAACTGCAATCAAAGTGGCCACCTGACAGTAGCCAATGCAGAGGCAGTACAGCCAGGAAAAGAAAAAGAATTAAAAATATACACAAGAGACCGGGTCTGTCACGCTGCTAGAGAGCACTGTTGTAATAGTGTGCCATATTTCCTGGAAACACACACCACAATGTGTAAAGCACCACAATTAACCAGCAATGCCAGAAATGTACCACATTTCAGCCAACCAGATGGTGCTTCTATGAGCAGGGCCAGGATAGAAATCAATAAACACAGAAAAGGAGAGATATATGCACGCATGTGAAAAAGGTAGTGCCCATTAATTTTTTTTGTCATTTTTTTTTCCGTTTGTGCGTGCATGTAAAAACATAATTTAAAAAAATCATCTGATTGTAGCAGGTCTTCGGTATTAGGTAATAATAAGTACACCCATGATTCAATAGCTGGTAGATCCACCTTAAGCAGCAATAACTTGAAGTAATTGTTTCCTTTATCAGTCTCTCGCCCATCCTTCTTTACAACATTGCTTTAGGTCAATGAGGGTTTTGGCCATTCGCATATGCACAGCTCTCTTAAGGTCCCGCCGCAGCATTTCAAATGACGTTACAAATGTCTGGACTTTGACTAGGCCATTCCAAAAACTTACTCTGGTATATAGAGGAGTTCATGGTTGACTTAGTACCTGCAAATTGCCAGCGACTATGAGGTGTTTCTGCTGAAAACATGCCAAACACGGCGCACGACATTAAGGCAAAATAACTCCATAGGACGCTGTTCCAAAAGTCTTGTGGTTTGTTTAGATGCAGTTTCGCGAACCTCAGTTGTGCTTCCATCTTCCTTTTAGACCGCAAACTAGAATGTTCAGTTTTCTTCTAATTGTGCTGTCATTGACTTTAACATTTAACATGCTCAGTGTGGCCTTTAGGGTCTGAGATGTAACTCTTGGGTTTGGTTGGGTTGGATCTGACCTGGAGTGAATGTGCTGGGACGTCGACTCCCAGGACTCCTGCCAACTGTCTAGAATGCTTTCCGCTTGTAAATAATCTTTCTCACTGTAGAAAGTTGAACTCAAATTGTTTGGAAATGGTTTTATAACCCTTTTCAGATTGATGTATAGCAAGAATTGCTTCTCTTAGATCATTGCTTTTAAGTGTGGTTTTTTTTCCCTCTGGAGTTTCTGTAACCAACAGTGTTTTCAGCTAAAGCATACCTATAATCAGCATGCAAGTGAATGCTCTAATTAACAGCCTAGACCTACAGTATGATTTGGTCGCCCATTAGAGTTACCCAGACTAAAAAGTGATATCTGCTGTAATGTAATAATGTAAGCTAATAATGTAAATCTTAACTAGAAATCTAGTTAAGTGCATTAATAGTGACTAATGGAAAAATAAGAATATGATAATTCAGTGCACTACATTTGCACATACCCTATTTGATAAACTAGTGTTCTGTCCTCACAAGGCCCATAAAATGTATATTACATGAGTCCAGTAGCATCTATACAGTTGGTATAGAAAGGAATCCCCAATCTTTAAAATGATCACATTTTGTGGCTTTGCAGCTTGAAATTAAGACAGACTTTAAGGTTTTGTAAAGTACCATCCTCCTTCTAGCATGACTTGTAAACTCAATCAGGTGAAGCTAATAGTGATGGGAAGTTTGAATCATTTTAGTGACTCGGTTCTTTGAATCTCGTTTATCAAAATGAATGAATCTTTTTTTGAGTCATTTAGTTCATTCCATTCTTTTGATCAGAAATAAAATAAAATGTTACATTTTCAATAAACAGACACCCAACATGTCAACATGCACAATATTTGGCTCTAGTTCCAGTAATAAAAATATTACAATGCAGCTAAGGACATATTATAACAGAATGAGTAGCTCACCTCTCATATCTTCTAGTCCGAGTTGTTCGTTCTTTTGAATCTACTGCACTGCATAGCGTCTATGGGGGTCACGTGACAAAAGAACGAACGACTCGGGACTAGAAGACTCATTGAGAACTGTTCAATTTTATTTCCTGTGTACTGCACTGCATAGTGTCTATGGTAGTCACATGACAAAAGAACGAACGATTTGGACCAAAGACTAAAAGGTAACTACTCATTTCTGTTTCCTGTACCTAACCTACGGAGGTTTTGCATGCGCGCCCAGTAGAAAATGAACGAATCACTCTCCGAGACTACTCGTTCTTTTGAGTCACATGAACGACCCATCACTAGAAGCTAATCACTTTCTCAATGGCGCACAAAGCCAATGGATCATTTTGATTAGCTCAGCATGAAAAGAGCTTTCCTGGAGCATTCCAGTCCACGGTAGTGCATGTAAGGTTACCAATCATCTGTGGGTGGCAAGGCACTGTCGAAAGATCTCTGGGATAAAGTTGTTCACAGGCACAAGTCAGGAGATGGATACAAAACATTTCAAAGGCTTTATCTCTGCCCAGAAGCACAGTAAAGTCACTTATTAAGAAGTGGAAGGTATTTGGTACAACACAGACCCTCCATGGATCAGGATGTCACTCCAAACTGGACAAAAGAGCCAGAAAGAAACTGGCCAGAAAGGCTACCAAGAGGCCTACAGCAACTCTGAAGCAGTTGCAGAAATGTATTACAAAGTGTGGTCATTGTGTGCCTGTGACAACAATGATGTAGCTTGACAAATGTGGCTTATATGGCTTGCGGTCAAAGAAAAAGGCCATCCCTCAAGAAAAGCCAATGCAGACACGACTGAGCTTTGCAAAAATGGTTTAGAATAATAGTATAAGTTTATAAGTTAGGATAGTATAAGTTTGAAATAAAATAGTTTCATCAAACAGAATAATGTACATTAGAATAGAACAAATTGTAGTACTTTAGAATAGAATAAATTTAACAAAACAGAGTAAAAGTGTTAAACAAGAATAGTTTTTAATTACAACTAAAGACAAGTCTGGGGAAAATATTAAGTATGGACATGTGGTGTGTGTATGTGTGTGAGAGAGAGAGAGAGAGAGGGAGGGAGGGAGGGGAGGGGAGGGGGCATGGTTTGGCCCGGTTGTCTTAGCAACTCCTGTTGGTGCACGGCTGACTCACACACACACGCGCGCGCGCGCGCACACACACAAAATGTAATTTGATCTCTTGCGCTCACTTTAAAGAGAAAAAGATTGTGCTGGCTATCTCATGAACTCTAAGTCCCACAGTTTTTGATTGTTCCAATGAGGAAGCTTCTATTTGTGCAGGATGGTAAATTTCATGTGTGTATTTGAAAAACTGGGTTTAGGATAGTACTTTTTCCAAATTGGTTCAGTGGCATTTTAATTTTCTTATTTTTCTTAATTTTAGTTTGCCAGAGTGCAATTTTTTTTTGTGTGTCAGATCCCACACAAACCTTACAACTCCTAAATAGATTGACCAATATTCTCCATTTAAAGGTTGCACATTGTAGGAGACTCGGTTCTCTAGGACTGTGGGTATGTGCGCCAGAATGGCGCACATGACTGAATGACTGAGAATTGGCAAGAAAGACACGAAGGTCATTCTTGCTAAGACATTGCCTCTCCACTGTAAAATGCATTTCATTCTGAATTAAGTTTGGAGCAAGTTATGTGAAATATTTTAAAGGGTTACTTATTCTAAAATTTTTGAAGTAGTAGAGATTTTCAAGTTGCTCGACATGATGAATCTTGCTTTGCGAAGAGACCTAAAACAAGCAAACAAAATTGAGGGAGACATGAGTGCGCAGTCCTGAACGAGAAAAAATGAAATTCTAAATATCATCGGTCCAATTGCGTGGAAAAGAAAGAGTGCCCTGCGGATGCACCACTAATAAAATGGAATTTATAGTGATAGAATTAAATATATTAAATTATTCTATTCCATTATACAATATTAAAACAGAATTGAATGGTGTGGTTTAAAATAGAGAATAAAATAGTATATAATTTATTGGTGGTAAACTATTATGTTTAATGATTAATTGCTAATTAACAATGGTGACTAGTGATTGGTTGATATACAATGGTAAGCAGTGGTTGGTTGATAAACTATGGTGAGCAGTGATTGGTTGCTGATAGACAACAGTGATTAGTGATTGGTTGCTGATAAACAATGGTAAGCAGTGATTGGTTGATAGTAAACAATTGTGATTAGTGATTGGTTGCTGATAAACAATGATGTTTAATGATTGGTTGCTAATAACCAATGGTGATTAGTGGTTGGGTGCTGATCAACAATGGTAAGCAGTGATTGGTGGTTAATAAACAGTGGTGATTAGTAGTTGGTTGATAAACTATGGTGAGCAGTGATTGGTTGATAGTAAACAATCGTGATTAGTGATTGCTGTTTAGTGATTAGTTGTTGATAAACAACGGTAATGAATGATTGGTTGCTGATAAGCAATGTTGTTTAGTGACTGGTTGCTGATAAACAACAGTGATTAGTGATTGGTTGCTGATATACAATGCTGTTTAATGATTGGTTGCTAATAACCAATGGTGATTAGTGGTTGGGTGCTGATCAACAATGGTAAGCAGTGATTGGTTAATAAATAATGTTGATTAGTGATTGGTTGCTGATAAACAGCGGTGAGCAGTTATTGGTTGCTATTAAACGATGGTGAGCAGTGATTGGTTGCTATCAAACAATGGTGATTAGTGATACATTGCTGATAGACAACAGTAATTAGTGATTGGTTGCTGATAAACAGCAGCGATTACTGATTGGTTGCTGTTAAACAATGGTGAGCAGTGATTGGTTGCTAATAAACAATAATTAGTGATGGTGTAATCTAGTGATAAGTGGCACTAATGAAAAGAAAGAATCTGGAGTATAAAATCTCAGTTGTTAGAGCATAATACACAAACCAGCAAAGATATACAACAATAACCTCTATACCAGCAAAAATCTTTCTTTTTTTTAAAATTATAAACACAAGATCAAAGTATCTGTTAAAACTTTGACCATGCTGTTTAAAAACTTCTTTGAAACTCAGAATGAGCTCGTGTTTTATATTATTTCAGAGCCGTATTCATTTCAATACAAATCTCTCTCTCTGTTTCAGCCTTTCTGTCTGAGCTTATATTCTCCTCTCTCTTCTCTAGCTTCACCTCCTGCTGCTAGCCTGTTCAAATCTCTCAGCTTTACCAGAACCCACGGTATTTCATCACCAGCATCAAGAAGAAGCAGCAGCAGAGGGAATGAGAGGAACATTTCTGAACAGCGGACTTCGTATTCACTGCACATCTGTGAGGCACATGTGCACAAAGATGCTAAAAAAGAGCCCATTGAAAATCTCCCACTCGTGCACTGCGAGCCACCAGCTGCTGCACATCCCGGCTTCAGAATTAGCTCTCACTTTCTATAGAAACAGCGGGAAGAGTGGCGATGTTCCAGCTTAGAGGATGCTGACATTATGGCGCTGGGGTGTATTTTATTTTATTTTATTTTTTTCACATCTATTACTGTTTATGTAGTCAATATAGTGAATGCATGTGGAGGATGAGATTAAATGTTGATACAGTTACTTGTCTTACATAACATCATTCAGACACATATTGAAGAATAGACGTTTTTATACTGTATAAAGAAAAAAATCGGACCTCAAAATATACCTGAAAAAAAAAAATCTAATAAACTGGTTCAGGATTAGAGCTGTGAATCGTAGATAGTCTGTTCTTCTGAATCGATATTTGGGGATTACGATCTTCGATAACACGGATGTTTATTGCCTGATTTGTCTCAAGCAAATTAATATTAAAAATGTCTATACGTAAAATAAACATTGAAATGTCTCATAAAGGGGTGAAAACAGTTTTAAATTCTTGCCGGTACTACTTCATCACTTCTTATATTTCACAGCTTTATGCAACCTTGAAAAAAAAAAAGTTTTAATACCTGTTTAATAATAAATATTCTAATACCTGTTTGGACCAGAGAGAAATTAGAAACATTTAAACATTGTGTACAGCAAAAGATTCAATTTCATGGTTAAATTGCAACCTTTTGTAAGGCTTATGTGAAAATTAACAATAAATAAATGAATAAAATTAATTCAGTCAGCTGCAATGCATTTCCAAAAGCTTGTGCTCTCATAAATTAGTAATAAAAGTTCAAAATATGGATGATTGAGAGGCAATTTTGAAAAAGGAAAAAAAAAAAACGGCATGTCTTTTAAACAGCGACATGCAAGCCTACTCTTGCATATCACCTGAGCTGTTGCTAGGGAGTAGCATAGATTTATTCCATTATTATGGACGCTGCTATTTTCCTGTTTGGATAGTTTGCTTCATCTTCCCTGTTAATTTGTTTACTTTAATTTTCCACAAGAGGACAAGTTTTGGTGTGAAGGACAAGTTTGGTGAGAGGAAGGGGACTGTGGGTATTTACAGTGACCAATCAAAGGAGCTGGGACATCAGGCACTGTCCCCACCTTCTAACTGTCAAAACTCAACTAGAAGACAGGCGCGTCTTGAGCTAAATTTTCAGATGCGCACGAGCTGGGCTTTTTCTGTCACAAGCCTGGAGACATGTGCGAGTTTTGAGTCATATGTGTGCGTGATGTGCTTTTTTAACATGCGTTACTTTTGACAGTAATGTAATGCCAAAATATCAGTGCACCAGGGTGGCTGGAGCGGGAGTACGCAGTAATGACTGGAAAAATAAGTAGGTATACACCTATAGTTTGTATAGTTTGACAAATTTCTCCTCCAAACTCTGGTTCAGTAAGTGATGGCATTGCACGATGGCATCCGTACAATTCAAATTAGAAGAAACGATATACTTGCAAAACGCGAGTATTACATACATGCAGTGACAAAGTTAATTCTAATCTAACCAAAAAAATAGAAGTTTTACGATTATTTAACATGTTTATCAATTAATAAGTATACCTATGATGAGTTTAAATTGAAAACGGACCCAATTAATGTGAATCGATGCATTGAATTGAAAAGATTGATTTAGTTGCAAAAACAATTAAGTGGCAAAGCTCTATTCAAGTTCCATTTGCTTTGTATAGATTCCTAACAATAAAAAAAAACAAAAAAAAAACAGAAAGCATTTCACAAACCCAAATCTCAAAATATGAGTTTATTTTCCCACACTTTTAAAAGTGAATTTACAACTTTCGACCATTGTGAACATCCTAAAGTAAAACGATTTTAAAAAATTTATAATGATAATAATAATTTTCTCCAAAAATGCCAGGCTAAATGTTTGAATAAATAAATAAAGCTCTGAAAATAGGCACTTTTTATAGGAATCAAGGAAAAACTAGACAAATAAAGTATTGCGTAATACAATATTTGTGATTTGTGCCTGTTGCTCATGCGGTGGCATTTATTAGGAGAAAAATCCATCAATGTCAAGTAGAAGAAATAAGGAGAGCGAGAGCTTATATTTTATAGCAGACATAAAAGTCGTAATCTTAATGTTGGTAGTGCAAACGCTGAACTTCAGAATGTCCCGAATGTAACATGGATAGCTATATATATGGCCCAGTTACAGCAGAGACTTGGATCAGCTAGGCAGAGATCTGAGAGATCGGTGGCGGTATTTGCACTGAAGTTAAATCTCTGCAAGCTGATCTGTGTGAGCAGAGTGTACAGATGAGCTGAGAGAGAGCTGCATGGAATAAAAAGCACTATCAGCAGTAGCCAGCATGAAAATGAAAGAAGAAATTTAAAAATCCAGCCAGAACATTTATAACATATCATGAATGTAACTTCAGGTAAGTTAAGGCCATATGTTTTATGTTGGCTTTGGCTAGCGCCATGTTAGATGATTCATTTATTATGATTTTGATTCAGGCTGTACACATTCATACCCAAGAACTATGTTTTAGGTTTTCACCCCCTAAATGATTTGATTGCTTTTATGTGAAGTAAAAAAAAGTTGCATATGAAAATTTTACGATTTTAAAAATAGTGACCCATAAATAAGTCGTCCTCAATAAATGCACCACAGATACTAGTAACTTTGCACTGACGAACCATAATAGTTCAACCACCTAGGTTTTGGGTTTCCCTTGTGCCATGGGGCGGCTCTGGCCCGTCAGGGTGTGGCTCCACAAAGTGTCTGGGGGTGTTGCAAGGTCTGGCACCAGGATGTTGATAGCAACTTATGTGGGTGCTGTTGGTTGAGGGGCAGGGCCACCGTGAATTGGACTTATTTGTCCGGCACATCCATCACACTTGGATCTGGGGAGGCAATCTTGGGCTCTTTGCCTGGCCCCGTGTGTGGTGTGCTGTGGTGCACTGGGTGTTCTAGTGCTGTTCTATCATGGCCAGCAATTTGCAAATTGTTCTGCATTGTTTTTTTTTTTCTGTGGGATCAGACTGATATTTGTTCGACCTGGGCATAGGTCTCTGGTTTGCTAGTGTATAACTGGTGATCAATGTTGTTCAGTTTCCCCATTTATTACTTTTACAGTATAACATAAATAATAAAAGTTAGATAGAAACTCATCACATTCTTGGTACATCACTTTGATTTATTATAACCAGTATTATGAAGTTTTTATCATAGTTATTTTTCAATAAGTGGTTTAATAGTTCGGATTAAGTACTCATAAACAGTGTATGTATACAGTACGTACCAGCCACTTCTAATAAGCTCACTGCAGAAGAACTTTGCATATACTCATGCACGTTCAGGTAAATAGATTTAAATAATGTTCACATCAAACATCAGGATGTGGAAAAAGTGTACTTTCAGTCACTTTACCTTCAGCATGGTTGTTTGTGCCAGATGGGTATTTCAGAAACCACTGATCTCCTGGGATTTTTTACACACAACAGAGTCGTGTCCCTCTAGAGTTTATACAAAATGTTTTTGGATGGAAATGCCAGATTTGAATAGACAGTAAATTTACTTACATAACCATGTCTGTTACAACCGTGGCGAGAACACACAACCTGCCGAACTTTGATGTACATGAGGTCTACCACAGCTGAAGACCGCATCAGGTCCTGCTCCTGTCAGCCACTGCTTTGATTAACTGAAAGTGCTGAAGCCTGGTAAATCTTCACCAAAACCGACTTAGTGTTCCTATTAAAGTGGCAGTTGAACGTTCATTAGATTAAAAAAGCCAAATCTGTGTATATTGGTTGAACACGAGCTGATTTTATCAGGGTAGACTACAGACACATGGCTAGACCTGGGAAAGTGTGCTCGATGTCTCCCTCTAGAGGTTACATGAGTAGCATCCTATATCATGGATATTCAACAAGCCTTAAGAAAAGAGATGATGTCATTCTTACAAACCACAGGAATACACATACACATTTTCTACATTTTTAATTCGCTTGTTCAGAACTACCTGACCCACAGATTTTGGCCCACATTTTGTGTAAATAAGTGTAAGTGTTGATTTATAATCTGCTGATCATGATTTTGAATCCACGCAATCCCAAGCTGTCCTGTGCGAGGCCGCGAACCTTTGTCTATTCAGTTGTAACAAGCAAATGAGCAAAAATCAGGATCATGCAAACATAGTGGTTATATTATTAGCGGTGAGTCATTTCATGATGCGTGTTTTCTCACAAACCCTATCGGTGTAATCGCTTTGCTAACTGCAACACACCATCTGTTATAGACTAACCAGAATGCCAATCTGGTTGTTTTGACATCATCAGAACCGAACGCAATCACGGTGAAAGACCAGCTGGAGTTCTAGTTACTCACAATAAGCTCAGATGACGGGCATTGCACTGAACACCCCTCATCACTTCTAGTTATCCATCCTCCGAAGTCTCATCGTGGCCTGACTGTGAATTTAAAATGACCTGCGTAGCTATAATATTCAGGCTCATTTTTTAGACTTCACCTTGAAGTCATATGACTGGATCATACTGCATTTTTGAAAAGGCATCATTACACAGCTTGAAAAAGGCTCAGCTCTGCCGGTGCTATAGTGTGTGGTGCACATCCATCCATCTAGGAACCTCTGTAGTCCAACTAGGGGCTGGGGAGGCCGATGGTGATGACCACCCTATTATCATTTTTACAACCGTGGTAGGACATCCAGTCCACATTCACACCCTATGTTCCCAAGGCGGGAATCGAACCCAGACCCTGGAGGTGCCATGCGACAGTGCTAACCACTACGCCGCCTATATGATTCAGTCAATAGCACATGTTGTATATAATATACATTGAAACACTTTTTTTAAAAGCCAACTTTATAATTTCTTGTATAAAGTTATAATCTCCCAATTTCCTGCGCCACACTCCAGTCCAAAAGGTGGCAGTATTGCATCAACCAACCATAAAACCAAAAGTAGAAGAAGAAGCGATAATCTTGCTAAAATAGAGGATAGAAGCAATGTAAATATTTAGCAGAAAGTGTGGTATATTTTTATTATAATTTTATAGAACTTCAAAGTTTACCTAAATTGTTCAAAAAGTAGAAATCGATTCTGAATCAAAACCTGACCAATTGAACTAGCGAAGATCAATCACACGGCCCTATTCTCCTCCACCGCTTACAGGCTCTGAAGCACTTTTCTCCACTTGTCTTGATATAATTTGATGTGAATTTTCAGACATTTCCAATTTGACTCAATCACACTAATGCATATTTTTAAATAGCATTAACATTATTAATAATAACGGCTATATTTCTAACAAGTTCTGTAGCATGGAAAAAAAACAACTTTAAGTCTTTTTGCTTATTAACTTATTTAAATCTTCGAGTATTTAAATAACATTGAAATGCTGTGTAGCTTTTACATCATATCTTCCACAAAGCGCTTTGTTTTTTGTTTATTGTTTTTCCTACCAATCGTCTGCTTGAACCTCCAGTCCAGTAGGTGGCGGTAATTCGCCAAAGAAGAAGAAGAAAACCAGAGTATTTTGCGAGTACTTGTAAGCATATTTTTTTCTCTGCAAAACCCGTGGTATATTTTTAAGGAATTTCGTCAATTTAGGGCCATTTAATGTTTGTAAGTTTACATAAAGTATAAATCGTGAATCTGAACTTGATCCAGTGACTCAGTGAATCAAATCTGTTCAAACGGAGAATACTAGCCAAGTAAACACGTGTTCTGATTCTTTTTCTCTTCTGGGAATAAATACATTCCGCATGTTTGCGACATAAGGCAATGTGACACAATTTTGCGAGAGGGATTTAGCTTCCACCCCTGATCGGTAAACTCCATGACAACAACACTCCCCCTTTAGGCTTCGCTTCAGACTTCCATCGTCCTTATCTATGATGGAGGAAAGAGATTATACTTGTCCAGTATTCCAGTATACTTCCAGAGAAGCATGTGACCAATCATAGACGATACTAAATCTTTGTAACCTATCAAAACGTAGAAGGTGGGATGTGCCATGGGAGGGGAGAAGCCTAAGCTTAACTCTAAGTTGAGGTTAAAAAAAAAAACCCTTCTTTTTCTGTTACACATTTCACAGTGGTCAGAACCACTTTGCATGCCTTCGGATTAAATGCTTTGTGCATGTCATGTAAGAGTTAAGTTTGATTCTCTAATCAGAATCTTTTTAATCGAATTACAGAAATAGTGTCCGTGTAAACGTGCAGTAGATAACGACTCTGCTTAGTGATTGACCACATTACACAACCTCAGTCACCTACCGGTAGTCAATAATCACTGTCCCACACTCCATACGGATTTGGGAAAGACAAAAAAAAAGAAACGCTTTCCCACACCCATACACACATCCACATACATTCAAGAGTAATATCGAGATCCATCAGACTCTTTAATCGCGCTGCAGGAGCTTCTCAACACACCTTGGGCTTTGAAAACAAAGCCTACAGACTACAGAAGAACTTCAAGCAGAAACCGAGGACTCTGTGGCTGACTTTGGTTTTGTACAAGAATACTTCTATAACCTGGACTGACAGGTGTGCACCGATTGAAAAAGGAATAAAGGGAAAAGATAAAAAAGGACCATGGCATATATTTAAAAGAAAATGGAAGAAAAGTGCAACAACAACAAAAAAAAAAGAACCTTGCTGAAGTTTGCTTTGGATTCTGCTTTATGTTTTCATGACGTGTTGGTTCTTAATAGATAGTAAAGCACTGCTTTTTGTTGTTGCACTAACTCTTCTCCAACACGGTTTTAGCTTCTTACAGTACTATTCTTAAAACAAGAACAAGGTTATGTTTTTTTGTGTTTTTTTTTAGGCTTTATAATGCACTAATGTACAGTACTGTGCAAAAGTCTTACACACCCTGTTTTTTTGTTTGTTGTTTGTTTGTTTTGTGCAAACTGTGTTATACATGTTTATTTTATGACTGCATATAATTTTATTAATATTCCAGCCATAAATGTTTGGAAAATATATTTAGGCCAGAAAAGAAGGCAGAAAGATCCTGGGTTTTGCATGCATGAAAAAAGAAGAAGGTGCGAGAAAGTCCTCAGATGGGTGTTAGATGGTTCTGCAGGAAAACTGCAGAGCTAATTTACTTATTTTTTATTAAACTTGTTTTATAAAACTAAAAAAATATATTTTAAGCAAAGGGTCATCACACCAATTATTGACATCGTTTTATTTATTACTGTTTATTGCTTTTGATGAACATATATTTTTGGGATGTAGGAACTTTATTTTAAGACATCCTTGCTCTATAGCAATTACCTGCATGACTTTCGCACAGCACTGTTGGTTGCCTGCATGAGCATCTGAACACTTAAATGTAATATAAATGACACTTTTGGCATCTATGTATATGTTTGACTAACACCTCTTAAATCCACCTGATCTGGATCGTCAGGATGCCACTTGTGGGTGGGTTTCTGCCTGAAGCCCGGCAGGCAGCTGGTGCCAGGGGAAGGCTGGGATACCGATCTCTCCACAAGAGTGATTTACTGTACAGTAGTTTATTTGTATAACTATGAATTATTCAGTAGATACAGTAAACATTGTGACATTACAAGAGTGAGGGAGGAAAACACGTCTTTAGAACTTTTTATCTTGTTTATGTTTCCAAACTACTGACTGGAAAAAGCTACCTAAGCAGAATATAAATGTAAATTATATCCAATTTAATATAACATTCTCTATAATAATCTATATTAAATCCAATGTATTTTACCTAAATGCAAGTCTATAATCATCTTATTGTCCAGTGTTTTTTTTTTTTTTTACCCATTTCGGATGTACAGTATGTGCTACTGTATACAGAATATGCAAATACAACATATTGATGCTGTCTGATAAAAAAAAAAAAAACGTACGTCCAGTTTTTTTTTTAGGAGCAAGAAGAAACTGTTACGAAAATGTGTCTTTTTAAGTCATTGGTGAACTGTTTCATAATTTAAATGGATTTACATGGATGGTTGTGAGTTAAGGTGGACACATGTTTCATTATTTCTTTTTACTAATTGGTTCCAATGATGCACAGTTAGTTTTGAGCCTGTTCATGTCCTGTTCAGCTTGCAAACTATTTTAGGGGATCATACCCGTTTCCACGCAGTACGTTGGTCTAATCGCATTGACGGCATTTTCCAGACACCCTTATCTCATTATACATCTGAGGGTTAAGGGCCCTTCCTTAAGGGGCCCAACAAGTGCAACTTAGTGGCTCTGATGTTTGAACCAGAGACCTTTCGATCGGTAGTCCAGTGCCTTAACCACCACTGAGCTACCCCTGCCTCAGTGATGACAAACGAAGCTTTGTCTTAGTATTTTGGATTGAAATGATCACATATATAGTCACATATAGGCAATATACAATATAGCAATTCGATATTGATGTGCATGCATCAATTTGACTTGGTTGAGGAAAATAACAGATCTTATTTTCTATCCTTGGCTCAAAACCTACCGTCATTCATCCAAAGCTGTCCTTTTGGCATAATGTTCTATTTTATTAACTCCTTTTACTCTTTAATGATTCTTAATAATTGTTTTAATACTTAGCAGGTACCTAGTTCCAGACAATCTGTTCTATTCCAAATAAGAGGAGGGAGTGGCGGTACGGCCGTAGCAGGAGATGATGAACATACTGTATCTGACAATCCAGTGAAGATTCGTGTTTTAAGTTTATGATGTAATAAAGTATCTTTTTACTGTTCATTAAAATGCAAAGCGACGATGCGACATTTGAAATGCACAGAAATCAAACTCTTATTTGATTCCACAGCTTCAATTTTTGTATGTGACAAGGTTTATATTAAAAAGTGCTCTACAGGTACAAGTAACATTAAAACCTTGATATTTCATATACAAAGATGTGTGCACTTCAATGGTTAGTCCATGAGGCTTCTATCACATTTGACCTGTTTGATGTAGTTATAGACTGTAGTTGAGACTGTGATGAAACTCTGGTGCCATCTTGAGGCTAAAACAGTCCGATGTAGGAAAGCTGACAAATTATATATGATTATACTCAGAATAAAAGCTTTTGTGAAGATGCTGTAGTCTGACATGTTTTAGTATTTGACTTTGTTACCTGCACGAGATATGTGCGATGTATACTATATAACCAAGGCTGAATGATAAAACATAGCCTTTTGTATTTTATTTAACAATTGTATATACATATATATTTTGAATACATAAAATACAGTATACTAAAAGTCTGATGGTATATTATAGTATGTTTGTGAATAAAGTTCTTTGGGCAAATGGACAGAAAATAAAAGGAACCTTTGGTTACAGCACATGCACGTCTGGGTGTGACTGATTTATTGATTGCTACTGTAGAGAAAGACGGTTGCTAAGCAGTTTGAAGAATATGAATAGCCATCCATAGTAGGAACAAGAGATGAAGAAACACAGCGTATAAAAGATTGCGGTCCAGAATGACTTTAAATCAGTGCCTCAAAGTCTGCCCTGGAACAGTGTAAGAGAAATCGTTTCCATCTGGCCATAAAGCAGCGTATTGCACTTAGGCTGCTGAAAAGACTTTGAAGTAAATGGAGGAATTAACAAAAGCAAATGGAGAAGTGTGGGACACTAAGGCTGGAAATAAGTCGTAGGCAGCCTGCCTCGAAGTAGTGTACGCGAAATGGTGTCTGGCACCAAATAAAAGAACGGATTATTGGCGCAGGAAAAATGTTAATGGGAGAATTGAAAGATAAATCCAAAAAAACGGTTGATTAGTGTGATCAATCTGAATCTCAGAGGGATAGTTTAAACCAGCAGTTTGTATATGTGTTGTTTTATAGCAGTATCTTTAATGTGTAAAACTGCAAAGTGTTAAAAACATCCATGCATTAAAATTCTAAGCTAACTGATTGCATGGTTGCATTGAACAGTTAAGCCTTGCCCTTCCATGATCGAGGGTTCGATTCCCTCCTTGGGTTTGTGTACATAGAGTTTGCATGCTTTCCCCGTGCTTGGTGGGTTTCCTTCCACAGTCCATAGAGACGCAGATTAGGTTAATTGGATTAGGTTCCCAAATTGCCCGTAGTGTGTGTGTGTGTGTCCTGCAATGGATTGACACCTTGTTAAGCCCAGGGATGGGTATATCTACTGGGATAGGTTCCTGGCCCCCGTGACGCTGTACAGTCTAAGCGGTATAACAAGATGAATTATTATTATTATTATTGTGACCTGTGATGGATTTGCACTTTGTCCAAGTCCCCTAGGATAGGCGCCAGGCCTCCTGCACACTGTACAGTATAACCGATATAGAGAATGAGAGAATATGACTATTCTATGAATGTCCAGCAGGTGGTGCCATTGCTCTACTGCATACAGACAGTGCCCTGAGTTATAGTTTTATAACACTGTGTATATGTGTGTGTAATTAAGGACAGAATTTTTTTAATGAAATTTATAATATTTTACTACTCTTGCAAGTAGACTTTGCAATAAATAAATACATAATAAGGAATATACAGTCACTGGCCTGGGTTGGACCCTTTTTGCCTTCAGTACCATTCCTTAGAGATGTTGGTCCATGTTGACGCTGCAGATTTGTCAGCTGCACGTCCATGATGTGAACTTCTGTTCCATCACATCCCAAACGTGCTCTCTTAGATTAAAATCCAGTGACTGTGGAAGCCATTTGAGTACAGTGACCTCACTGTCAAGTTCCAGAAACATGATTTTAGCCAGTTAACCCATATCATCTATATCACTTAACCTATTTCATGTCATTTTAACAGTCCCGTTAATTGTTTTCCTCGCTTGATGCAAGCCAAGAACTTGAACCTTTTTAAATTCCATAGGACATGTCTTAATGTTATTGTTCAAAAAATGAGAAACTACTCATTGCATCAGTAAGAAAATAAATAATTAATATGGTGCCATTTTTGCCCAGATTGTGTAGATACTGTATGTGTGGGTCTGTGTGTTGGTGTGATTTGATGTGTGTGCATAGGTATTTTTGGATGGCATGTAGGTGTAATGTTAAGGTGTGTGTCCTTATTTGTGTGATTAGGTGGGTGGTTGGGTGGGTGGGTATAGGCAGATTTGTTTAGGTATGCAGAGTTACAGTAATTAGGTGGAGAATCAAGCAGGTATGTGGGAAGGTTAGGCAGCTGAGTTGGGGTTAGGTTGTGTAGGGAAGTTAAGGGAATTAGGTTGTGAGGGAAGTTGAGTGGTTAAGGTTGTGCAGGGAAGGTAAGCATGGTATGGTGGGCAGGTAAGGTAAGCATTGTAGGGTGTGCAGGTAACGTGAGTGGGGTAAGGTGTGCATGGAAGGTGGGCGGGGGTAGGGTGTGCATGGTAAAGTGTAAAGGGAAGGTGAGCGGGTTAGGTTGTGCAGGGAAGGTGAGTGGGTTAGGTTGTCCAAGGAAGGTGAGCGGGTTAGGTTGTGCAGGGATGGTCAGTGGGGGTACAGTGTACAGGGAATGTCAGTGGGGGTACGGTGTACAGGGAATGTGAGCGGGTTAGGTTGTGCAGGGAAGGTGAACAGATTAGGTTGTGCAAGGATGGTCAGTGGGGGTACGGTGTACAGGGAATGTGAGCGGGTTAGGTTGTGGAGGAAAGGGGAGCAGGTTAGGTTGTCCAAGGAAGGTGAGCGGGTTAGGTTGTGCACAGATGGTCAGTGGGGGTACGGTGTACAGGGAATGTGAGCAGATTGGGTTGTCCAAGGAAGGTGAGCGGGTTTGGTTGTGCAGGGATGATC
>JAOVVA010000034.1:7294274-7311063 GCA_028565275.1 Leiocassis micropogon
ATTAAAATTTATTTTTAAGTACTGCTACTCTTGGCTACTCTACCCACCTCTGCTGAACATACTGTAGTCTACGAATTTTCCAATCATTACCATTAAAAGTCTGTTTGTGTTTTAACATTAAAAGTAGTGAGTGCCAGATCAGCATCTCTTTCAGGGTAAAAAGGCTACTTACATGAAATGGGAGAAAGACAGGAAGGTCAAAACGCAATTCTAAGTCATTATAAATTCATATTTTGACTTAAAAAATTTTTTTAAATAGTCTTAAAAAAGACTATTTTGGCCAGATGACATACAGCAGCCTGTGACGGCGGGTCTACAAACAGTGCGCCAAACCTATTGTGGTGGCCAAAAGTATTCAGGCAACATATGCTGTGTATTAAAGTTCTCCCTGTGCACAGAACAGGTGATTTCACTGATTAGTTCTAGTCTAGCTGCTTGTTAACTTAATACTAGTGAAAAATATTACAATGATATATATTCAGCTTCTGAAGCTATGACCTGGGTCGTCTCCAGACCTTAACCCAACAGAAAACCTTGACAGTGGTGAAGGAGGCAGGAACAGTCTAAAAAAAATAAATAAATAAAAATAAATAAAAAATAACCGTGTACATGTCTTGTGTACATGAAATTCATTGAGCAAGTGACACCAGAAGACAGCAAATGTCTTTTTTTTTTTTACTCTATGGCCAAACCAGATTCAGCAGGTTTTAAAGAATATAAAAGAATTCGTACTAAATATGATTTATTGTATAGCAAGTTCATCGCATGAAATAAACAATTCTTAATACCTTGTCTTTATTAAATGAGAATACTTTTGAAACAATACACTGTACTTTTGTTTCAATACTTTTGCCCACCACTATAGAGTCGTGCTGTTGAAAGAACGGCCCCCCCTTCCGCATGCCCTTTGTGCCGGACAGCCAGACAGTGTGGGCTTGCAGGGCTGGCTTACGAAACTCGGTTCAGCCGGCAGCACATTATGATCGCGCCGGCAAGATGTGAAAGAAATCCGAACCGACTCGAAGGTTCTTCATGCTGCATTCATGCCGTGCTTTGTGTGCCCTACAGAAAGCGACGCCACAGAAATGTTCCCAACCTCTGGCCAACCGCTGAGCCCCTGTTTGTATGCCAAAGCCCTGGCCAATACTCCGCCATCTTCTCGAGCTCACTGTCACTGTGACTATTGCTGCACAGCGCTGCCAATCCCTATCCTCACCCAACCTCCACATCATTATTATTTATACAATAAAAGGTCATCACGACCCTCGGTGTTTCCTTGTCTGTGCGTCCAAATGGTTTGAATGTGTAGCTTCTACAGTTTTCCTGAAGGCTGTCATGTTTTTAAACCTTACAGAAATTGCACATACATTTTATACAACACTTGCGGCAAAGTCTAGCTAATGAGACGTTTTACATTTTTACAGCGTGTAGGACCTCTTCAAAAGTTACTGTCAGGAAGAAACACTGGGGTAAGTGTTGAGAGTTTAGTTAAATGTGACACTGGAGTAGATGGTGTATTCAAAAGCTGACTTTACACTGTATATCCGTGCAGTTAATATATACGTTTAGGCAGTCTCAAAGACTTTGCTATTGTTATAAAGAATATAGTAGAACGTAGACACTTGTAATTAGCCTGCTACAGATTCAAAAGCTACAAAGTTTGTTCGCAGAAGATCTTATTCATGCACCCACATACAGTGCATACACACACAATAGCAAGTGTGTAGCAAGTAAGAGTAGAGAGCGGATCACCGGCTCGAGTGTATGGAACCGGCACGTGGTGTATTCATGTTGTATTTACTGTACAAATGCAATGCACATTTGAAAAAAAGGCAGGTTATATGGAAACTCTGGAAAAGTTTCAGTTCTAAGGTTAAAAGATCATCCAGTTGGATAACAGGCTCAGTACCATTTCTTCTCGGCAGCCTGAGGGGTAAGATGTATATAGATTTATCCGGATATATAATCCGTCAGAAATCTGTCCATGGGCTTTAACACAGAGGAAATGAAGACCATTAACACACCCTCCAAAAATAAACAGCCGACTTCCTAAACTAGCAGTTCTCCACTAAGCTATAGATAATTAGGGAGAACTGTCACTCGGGGAGACCCTAAGCAGCTTCTCAACCACCTCAACAACGGTTATTATAAGGAAATATAACTCTTACCGGTCCACACCTGTACCCAATGTTTTACATGTACAAAAATATACTGTCTGGGATCTGTTATATAAACAAAACATACAGTAAAACACTCATTATCATGCTCATTCTGTGTCATAAAGCATAGATTAAAACTTATAGCATAGATACAAATTTTGTCTTCCCAAAGATGATGTTCCCATATGGACTCTGGGTGGATGAATCAAAAGCCCAGGAGTCCGGGTCAAACAGACTGTCAGATTTCCATGATGTTCCAGAGAATAAAAATAACCTCATCTCCTCTTGACATTTGCAAAAGAAACGTTTTCATTTTGTATGTTTAATCATAACGGGCATCCATGGCTCAGGGGTAGGTGTCTCGCCTTCCACGCATAAGACCTGGCTTTAATTCCCAGCCAATGCACAAACCCCACTGGATGCAGAGCTGGTCCCAGGCCCGGATAAAATAATACAGGTTGGGTCTGATGTAAACCCTGTGTTCGGATTGGATAGTCCACTGTGGTGACCCCTTGACAAGCACTTCAATAAGGCACTTCAGAGTAGTAGTTGATATTCCGAATCCCACTGCCTGAACTACATGCATCGTCCGAGGTGTGATCTGGCTGATGGTAGAATGACTACATGTAGCTAGATTAATTACTTTAAAACAATGACCGGTGCTTTTCTGAATCATGAACACACAAAAACGCAACATGCTACACTGGAAATTTTGTTAGAAGAGGACGATAATCTCATTCACTGACATTACCTTATATTTAACCAGTCTACTAGCTCATGTTACATTATTACATCATACATGACATACCATTCTTAAAAATAAGGTTCGGGTCGTGTCTTCCAACATAACATACTTTCATTCTTCAAAACTTGAAAAGGCAGCGATAACATCTGGCAGATTTTCAACAGAGATGGAAAGAAAAATGGGTAAATGATTTAATGGCAACTACGAATAGAGCGTTCAGGTAAACTAAGTAGTTACTGGGTGAAACCACCACAGGAGGGCTTTTGCCACATCACTATTGGCAAGGATGATGTGAAAAAGGAAAAACTCATTGGTGGCTCAGTGGCAGGCTTCTTGTCCGCCATGCAGAAGGCCCAGATTTGTATCCCAGCCAGTATCCCATATCCAGCCACCAGGACATCCTTAGTGCCAGTCCCAAGTAGGGCTGCAACAACGAATCGATTAAATAGATAAAAATCGATTACGAAATGCGTTGGCAACGAATTTCATAATCAATTCATTGTGTCGCGCGACACAGAGACATTTGATTATAAAAAAAAAAATTTAAAAAAAACTTTAGTTGAGCGCGGAGCGGAGTGAACAGACTCGGTCTCGCGCACTGATGCTAGCAGAGTTCGGTGCCTCTTAGACAGGGTGGAGCAAAAATACAAAAAAACGAGCGGAGGTAGAGGAGAGATACATGGCGGAGGCAGAGAAATCCGTAATCAGGTAAACGTCTCCCCTGCTGGGTCTTAGTGCTCATCTCTTACTGGTATAATCAACATCCGTGCACACGTGTACTGTTCACTATAACACTGTGACCACGTGTGTGTGCGCGTAAAACATATTTTATTTTGTGCCTGTGTGTGTAAAGTAAAAGCAAGTCTCATTAGAGACGTTAAAAATCCATGTTCTCTCTCAAAGCTTAGCCTGCTCTTTGGCTGACCCCTCCTACTTTCACCTTCACACACTATTTCTCTCTGCTTTACACAGAAACACTTTCTCTGTCGCGATTCTTTTCAAAGGTAAAGTGCAGGTTAATTTGTTTTATTTTTACTTTACAGCAGTGATTCAGTGTTTTGGAATACGAGCCCACTTCCGGAACGAATTATGCTCGTAATCCAAGGTTCCACTGTATAAATTTGGAACACTATTTACTAAACACTGAAGTTACTAAATGAAAGAGGGAAAAAAAAAAGTCAACCTCGACACAAACAGCATCGAATAGGGATAGCTCTTTCACCAAGTCTAGTCCTTCTCGTTACCATTTTATATAAGAGATGGGCAAAAAATCGATTCAGTTATGAATCAGGAGTCTTTTGTGTGCCGAATCATGCATTGACACATTGATTCAAAAATCGATTTTTAAATAACTGATTACATTCATAACAGAGAAGTAATCTCACGGGTCGATGAGCCAGTGACAGAAATAGGTTGTTTTTCAGCTTGATCAGCCATGACGGATCAGCCTGACACAATCAGCGATCGGACATAACCGATTCTGTGCCGGGTTCAGAAACACACTTTTCCATTTCTCGCCATTACATCCAAAGCCATGCGTTTTAAAAAACCTCAGATTGGCCCTTTTCTCCGAATTCTAAGAGAGATTTGGTCTCGAAACTCACACATCCATCCCCACTTACACACTCTTACCATCCATCCATCCATCCATGTACTGTAGGAGCCTCTGTACAAAAAAAAAAAAGGCAAAAAAAATATTTCTCAGTTTTTATTTACATTTGAACAAAAAGTGGCATGTCCAAAATTATTCATACCCTTCTCAATAATCAATAGAAAAGCCTTTATTGGCTATTACAGCAATCAAATGCTTCCTATAATTGCTGAGCAACTTTCTGCATGTCTCCACTGGTATTTTTGCCCATTCACCCTTAGCGATGAGCTCCAACTCTTTCTTGTATTATCTTCAAGGAGACGCTTGTGTCATTTATAATCAAGAAAAAAACTTGCTGGTTGCTGGTTAAATTTGCCAGGAGTATGAATAATTTCAGGCTTGACTGTATGTACTGTAATGTATAATACATCTTATATATAAACTTGATGTGCCTGCAACTTCGTTGGCATGAAATTTAATTGCGCACTCATAGGCATGCTTTAAAAAATGTACAACGCTACTGTTCAATTTTGGAATGAACTGAAATTTTTACGTTACTGAGAAGTGCGCGGAATTAAGGAATTGCATACTCATAAATGCATCTTAAAAAAAATCGACAGTGCTGAATTTTTACATCTGTCTAATTTTGAGATGAACTAGTGATTTTTTTTAATGATATAAGGGCATTTGAAAACCCCATTAAAATTCATTCAGTAGGTTTTATTTATTTCATTTTTTTTTATTTAATGCTTGCACAAACACAGACAAAAATTCCAAAAATCATCTTGATGTGTTCTATTACTCTTTTTATGCACCCCCCAAGTTTTCCTTTTTTTTTTTTTTTACATTTTCAATGTACAGACACGCCAACAGTACAGTTTTATTATATGTATAGATTTTTTTTTTTTCAGATGAATGTAACAAAATTGGTAGCGAAAAAAGTATTATCCAAGAACCAGTATTGAGGTCAAGCTATCGGTACCAGTACCAGCAGTAATTTTAGAATAAAAATTTTAAACAATACCCAGCCCTAGCAGTGATCTTGATACCGTTTTTGCATAAATTCTAAAATATGATAAATTCACCTTTAGTTTATAATAACAGAATTCAATATGAATCTTAAAAACATTCCCATTTCATACTAATAAGTAACTCAGACATGTGGACAACCACTTTGAGAAACACAAAGTCCACATACTTTAGCAGCCAATGAATCTTTTACCTTTAAGAAAATGTTGATACTGCAAACTGCATACACTTGTCAGTTTTATTCCTTCTCATTATTGACATACACTCTCCTTTAGGTCTGATTTTGTAACTGCTGTGCCATTTGTCATACAAGTCTTTGTTCTCGGTCTGTAATTTGTTGGTTGAAAAACACAGAGCATCCAAAGAAATCCCACATGGCACAGAAACACAGGTTTTTGCAGCACAAAATTCATTAGAAACATGTAGGACATTGGGTTGTCAACTGGGAAGCCATGGACTAGAATCTAGATCCAGATCCAGCAGCGTTTTTCAGCAGACTGGAACATAAATTAACCAAGTTAAGTTGATTTTTTGTAATAAATTAATTTCATATAACAACTTTCATAAATCAGAATAAAATTTATCTGGGTGCCCACAATGTTGTATTACAATCACATCATTATAATATTTAACATTTTCAACAACCAATTCCTGGAATCCCAATGAATTACCAACAAAAAATTCCTGATCACTATTGTTCCCAACAACTACCGATCACTTTTTTTCCCACCAAAAATACTCATGGCCATTGCTCCCAATAATCAATCACTTCCCAAAATCAAATTACTGATCGCCATTAGTACCAACAACTAATCCCTGACCACTACTGTTCCCAACAAAATATTGCCATTCTTCCCAACAACCAATCACCATTGTTGCCAAAAATGAAATACTGATCACCATCAATATCCAATCCCAACGTCCAATCCCTGAACACTATTTTTCCCAGCAAAAAAATATTGGTCACCACTTTTCTCAACAACCAATCCCTTTTCACCATTGTTCAACCAATTCAACCAATCCATGATCACTACTGTTTCCAACAATTTACTGATTGGTATTATTCTCAATAATCAATCCCTGATCAACACTAATTTGGTATTATATATGTAACTTCTCACTTATTCATATTCTTTACCACATAATCCTGTATTCAGCATCGCTGGGGCCTGGAGCCTATCCCAGAAGATGAGAGTGGTACCCCTTTTACAGGGTGCCAATCCATCGCAGGGCGCATACACAATCATTCACAAACTACAGGCAATTTTGGAACACTGATCAGCCCAAACTGCAGGTCTTTGGACTGTGAGAGGAACCCTATCAACTCTATCTTACTATAGGGGTTATACATGTTAGACTATGACAACACCTATGGACTTCTAATGATTTTTGAGAATGCATTAGCTGCTACTGCTTGAAAAGAAACACTGCACAACACTCCTTAGGACTTTTAGCATTAACAAGTTTCTAACGTACATCTTTTACTGGAGTTGAACGCAGTTTCATTTAAAGGCCATGCTCTGAGACGTTATAAAAGATAGAAAAAAGTTTTCTCGCCTTATCTGCGCTTCATAACACTTAAAGGAAATATAGGGATGTGTTTACATAAAACAAACTGCCAAGAGAATATCTCCTCCAACTCCCTCACTTGGAGCTGATGGTCATTATGCAACTCCTTTAGTTGGAGGCGTTGAATTTAAACTTCCTGCCGACTAAAACACTACGGTGAAATTTGCACATATTTTCAGAAGCACTTGTTTAATGATATAACAAATATGGACAGAGTATATGAGACACTTGGGTTGCATGATCTATAGCAAGAAGTGCAAAAACATACTGGTTCTTTTAAATAAGGGATATTTAAAAAATATTTTTTACATAACATCGGCACTATTTGCTACAGATGGCACGGCTCTTCCATGGCTTCCACGACATGAAATGTCACCACAACTGGGAAGTCAGCTGCAACATTTCAGAAGGGTCAAATTATTGGGCTGCATCAAGCAAAGAAAACAACTAAGGAAATTTCAAATAGCTGGAACTGGGTCAAGAAACCCTTTAAAACATTATCAAAACCTGGAAGGATAGTGCTCAACCTTAGAAGACTGCACAACACTGTAGAAGCAGAAAAAATTCATTAATGAAGTCGCTTGATAAATAAATAAATACATAAATAAATAGATAATAATAATAATAGTAAAAAATCAACAGTAAAAACAAAAACTGTTTAATAGTGACAGTAAAAGCATGTCCACATAGTGGGCAAGGCAAGGCCAGGCAAGTTTATTTGTATAGCACATTTCATACACAATGGTAATTCAAAGTGCTTTACATTAAAAGAAAAGAAAATAATCATAAAATGAAATAGAAAATGATAGAATTAAAACTTTTTAAAGAAAACTTTTTAATTTGACTTAAAATAAAAACAGCAATAAAACGTTAAACTAATTAAAATTTAATTTAAAATAAAAATAGAAAACACACAGGATGAGAACACACAGGATTGAACCTAAACAGCTGTGTGTCCATAAGAAAACCACTTAGTGAGACTAATCAGAACATAAAGATTGAAATTTGGAACAATATTCTGATGAGTCCAGACTGACCCTATTCTAGAGTAATGGGTGACATCATGCATCCAGTTTCCTACTTCATCTGTTGAACGCACAGGTTGGAAATGACATAATTCTGACTCAAGAATTTCCCAAATTCTTTTTTTTTTCTGTATTCTCGTTTACAGACAACGACATAACGAGCTTTTTGGAGCAAAATATAGTTACAACATTTAAAAATACTTATAGAATCCTGCTTTTAAAAGTTCTACAGTTTGTGGAAAACAGTCAGTTTTTTTTGTGTGTGTATGTGTGTGTGTGTGTGTGTGTGTGTGTGTGTGTGTGTGCGTGCAAAAAGCAGCAGGAAAAGGTCCTCGTTGGGTCATCTGGCATTTCTCACAAACCGCCTCTAAATGTAGGCGCTTCTTTCCATATTTACTTGCAAACCATTCCAACACTGTGAGACTACCATATGTCACGGCGGGCCGTACACACACTGCGTTCACGGCACAGCTCCTCCCACACCCCAAGCGGAGTTCAAGTTCACGGCCAGCAACCAGCCACAGGAAACGGGGGCGGGGCGCCGTAATCCTACACGGCTGGCTTCCCATTTCCACTCACCGTGGAAACAGCACTATAAAGAGAGACCAGGATGCTAGTTCGGTGAGTGTGGTGTTTAAACCTAATAGCAGTAACCTCGTGTCTTTTCCCAGATTCCTCTTAGATTCTGAGAGTTATGGAGAATCCCATCTCCATGGACCGTGGACAACGTGGCTCCAGAGTTCGGTTCCCGTGTCTACATTCTACACGTCTACATGTCTGGGTTATGAGTGTCCAAGTCCAGCTAAGTCATGACAAAATATATGGAAAATTATGAAAAAGTAAAGTAACGTGGTGGCAACATCATGCTGTTAGGCTGCTTTTCTTCGGGGATCATGGATAGTTCCGAATCATGACAAAAAACTTTTCAACTGAAGATGAAGAAAACATCACATTTCGCCATTGATCACAACCCAAACTAAATTTAATTCCATGTTAATGATGAAACAGCTTCAGAGAAATAAGATCAATGTTTCTGAATGGCCGGTCAGAGCCCAGACCTTTCAAAAACCCTTTGCTCGGAAGCATTTTACAAGGAAGAGTGGAACAAAACTGCCTAATCCATATGTGTATAAGTTGGAAAGCTCTTATCCCAAACAATATACAAGTGATCACAAGAAAATAGAGCTTCTACCAAAGCTTAGTAGGATTTTTTTTGGTTATCAAAACATCGTGGTGATTTTAATTTGGAAACTTTAAAGAAGCTGAGCCAGCGGTGGACCAATGTTGACTACATGATGACATGATAATGTTAAACAAGTGACCCTAACACTATATTGCAAAAATTACTTCAATGCAATATTAATACCAAACTGGCGACCTGAGCGAGAACTACAGTTGCTGCGCTGAGAGCACTGTGTTTACCCGTTGACCAATAGGGAACATGCTTTTAAAGGCTAGTAAATGCATATAAATGGGGACACTTGATACACATGATACAGTTTGGACACTCCACAATTACCACGTTACAGTACAGTAATTTGCGACCTGAGATGCACCTCACAGTAATATTTCCTAAAGAAAATGAAAGGTAGAAGTAGACTACAACTTGGAATTCTAATTCTAAACATTGAGAGAAACCATGAAACCATCAAGAGACCATGGATGAGGTAGGACGTTGTGCGAATAGATGTTAATAGGCACTGCTGCTCAAAATAGAGGTTGTTTTGAGGTTGCATTTGAAATGTTGTGTTCGGGTTATCTCATTCTCAAATGACTTTTCAAAGTCATTCTAACTTTCCAAAACAACATTATCCCGACAGTGGACGTCATTGGAACGCCATTACAACTATAATAAAACGGTCATCCAACATTAGGATTCCTGCTGGGTAGGGTGTGCACACTAATGCAACCAGATTATTATTAGGTTTTCCTTTCAGTCCCCACTGCTACTCTCCACAAAACATTTCCATAACATTAAAGCTGGAAAAGAAAATCTGATTTGGTTTATCGTGGATACATTTTCCAAGCATTTAGAAATTAGGCTTCCCTGAAAAATGCTGTGCATGTTAATTGGTTCGTTCAGGTCAAAATCAACGTCTAGACGCTCCGAAATATTCTCATGCATTTATATTCCTTACAAAACAAGTGTTACTGGCAGTGATTAATCTCATGGGGTGGTCTTTTAAACCCTAACTGATGATGCACCTGCTTTTCTGAACAAATCTTAAACCCATTATTCTTTATTATCACCTCTTTGGCCCACAGAGATAGAAACCCTCTGAGGCATTAAAGTCATCATGGAAACAATTAAGCATGAATGGGTTTAATCACCTCACAGAACTCATCAGTTAGAGAAGTTTGACAGGCAAATAACTCAGCCTGTGCAATGTACTGGGTGCTGTACTGACAGACACGGGGGCATTAGAGGGCCGTGGCACTGCTGCCACCAACTAATGAGTCCATCATGCATGGATTACAAAGAGAGAAAACTTGCATTAACTTTCATTAGTTTTTTTTTTGTTGTTGTTAAACTGTGCATCCTTACATTAATATGTATATTATACTGTGTATATATAGCTTACATTTAAATCTTGTGTCTAATTTATTATTTTTTTTTTTTTTTAATCCTCACTCACCTTTCGGAACAGATTTAGAAAAGCAGTTCAGTTCACTTGTCGCTTTCCTTCTTGCTATCGTGCAATAAATATGAACTCATTCACAGTACAGTATTTATCCTAAATAATGTCTTCACGTATTCGTAATAATAATTTGAATTCTACATAAAGCAACTGAGCGATCAGAGCTCTTTGTAATATACTTTGAAATATCTCTTCATCACTGTAAATGTCTACATCTTATAGGTCAAAATGGAAGAATTTCACCAAAACTGTGAATTTCATTCAATTAAAAAGGGCTTGACATTTAATCTCTTGAGTATGATGATATTTTAAAGGCCATCAGGTGATATAATGTGCACTAATGAGCGAATAATTAAAGCACGATCGGAAATTCTTAGAGCGTCCAATTAATGCTTGGTACAGTTAATTATTTGTTTAAAAAAATGGGTAAAAATGTATCTGGGGCTCAACACTCCTGGGTTTTATTGGGAAAAAAATAGATGAAAAGTTTTATTTGAAGGCATAAGAAGTTTTAAAAACTGAAATTAATATTTTAAAACCATGGAGAATTTTTATGTTTTTCCTCTTTTAGATGCTCATCTATTTTGGATGTTGCCACACCAAATTGCTGGATGCCCTTTTGATGCAACCATCCTAATCTATCCAAGCTTGGGACCGGCTCTTGAGGTACACTGGTTCATGCAACCCCCAGTGGCTGAGGTTGTGTATCCCTGTCAGAGAGTTGGTTCACTGAAAGTTTGGAAGAGTTATGTTGTCACAAGCAGATCACAGTAAGGGATTTACTTGGAAGCTATTTAAAAGGAATATCTGGAAAAACATACTTCCGGCTGCTCCCTTTAAGGGCTTCCCACAGCAGACCATCTAATCTGCACACAACTTGGCACAGCTTTTACGCGGATGCCCTTCCTGATGCAACCCTTCCATTTTATCCGGGCTTGGAACAGGCACTGTTGCAACCCACCAACAACAGGGCCTAAACCCAGATCCTTAGATCCCCAAACCAGCAACCTAGAGCCTTAGTCACCTGAGCCACTGCTGCCTTGCAAAGAGACTTTTCGGCTTTTAAGTCATTTTTACACATTCAGATGTGTCTCCACTGTGTGTGCATTCTCTGCTTTTTGTCAGTCTTCCATTTTTTGAATTGGCTTTAAACAAGCCAATAAAATTGAACCAAGCCAATATTAGTTACTACACTGTGAAATTCTTTATTCTTCGCATGTACTAGCTTTTTGTTAGGAGGCCATTATGCAGCATCCCTGGTGCAGACAGGGTTAAGAGCTTTTATTCAGGGGTGCAAGGTCATCACGTTGGTGGAGCTGGGGACTGAACCGCCAATCTTCGAATGAGTCGCTAAATGCCTTCACACATTGAGCTACCACTGCACCTATTCATCTTTTACCACTGACCCAATTTGTGACCTAATAGAAGAATACATCATCCTCTGGTTTGTTTCTCTGATGGGATAGAACTTGGCAGTCATTTACATACACACTGAAATATCGAATTTGGTGGGGGGTGAAATAAAGGGAGTCTGAGGTATTAAAAGCATTATCTGAGGAGAATATTAACTGCATTAACAGACATGTTCAATGATCACACAATCAAATGTTCACCATCTTTGTCCCCTAACATAACAGCTTTGAAATCCGTACGACTTGCTGTAGGAGTGTCGACAAGAGAGGAACTAGGAGTCTGGAGGATATAGACATCTGGAATGCTCTGAGATTTCCCCAGATAGTAAGCTAACCAAGCATCTGTGGGATGCGCTGGACAAACAAGTCTGATCCATGCAGGCTCCGCCCCGCAACCCACAGAACCCAAGGGATCTGCTGCTGACATCCCAGTGACAGATACCACAGCACACCCCCAGACTGCTTGTCAAGTCATGCCCCTAGTAGCTCCAACTGTGATGTTATGGCTGATCACTGTATGTATGTATTGCATGTACATGTACTGTAAGTGTGCATACACATTTAGTGATGGGTCTCACACATAAAAATTTTTTATCTACACAAATAATTGGAATAGCCATAAATCACTTTAAATAGAACTCAGTGACTTCTCACTGCGTGTTCAGGTTTTAGAAAATGACTCTTAATTGCTTAGGTAATGGACTCGTAAACCGTTTCCCCCCTCTAATTATACAACATTAAATAAAACAAATGTTTTAGGCAGTGGAGTTCAATTATTCATTTGCAAATGTCTTTTCAGAGCTTCAGAATCTCACAAAGTAAGCAACATGAGGATAAAAATAATCCAGCAGCATTGCCAGAACAAACAGAGCATAAACAAAATGCATGGGTTGACTCAAGACTGCTAAGCTAGTAAATATGTATATATGCCATCAAAGCAGATTTAGAGGCTTGTACAGAAGCCACCCCAGTACTCAATTAACTACTCTTAGGTTACAGGTTTTCTTTAATTTGCTTACCCCTCAATTCTAACTAGTCCTTTAATCCATGACACTGAGAATCACCTCATAGCATGATGCCGCCACCACCATGCTTCAGCATCAGGTAGTAGCCACTTGATAAGCAGTACCAGATTTCTTCACAGTTGATCTTTTTCCTCATGCTCTCCACAAAGTTCTATCAGAAGTGGCTATGTCACTAATCTAGTCAATGTTGTATTTCCCTCAGGATTACTGGCACAGACAGGCACTGGGTTTGAAAAGCTTCCCAGAAGTGGCTGTCCTTGTTGGCCTGCTAAAGATACCTGCCTAGTCTATTTTTGCCAAAAGATGCTTCTGAAACACTCCTGCAAGGAGCAACCCACCAATCAGGGAGCACTTAAACGTCCCGGATATTTGCCTCTTGGCAGGTTCTCACATCTTTGCAGCGAACTTCTAAAGCATTTTTAGAGTGGCCATTATGTTTTCCATCACCTTCTTGACCTATGCAATTTTACCCCAGCTACTGAAGTTGTTCAGACAACTCTAGGAAGAGTTCTAAGGGCTTCAAACGTCTCATATTTAAGAATAACAGCATCCACTGGGCTCCTGTGAACATTCAAAGTTTCAGTTTAATACCCTTGACCAGATCTATGTTTCAACACAGTTTGATTGAAAAGGTCTAGATAGAAGTAGGTCTAACAGACATGGTAAATTGGAGGACCTTATATGCACAAGTCTGTCTTTCTACAACAGGTGAACTCCAGTCAAGTTCTACAGATATATCTAAGCAAACAAGAAGCATCTGAGTGCAATGTGGAAGAAAAAACATAAAAAGTAAAACATTGCTAAATGCATGTTTCTTCTGACACAACTGAAGTGACAGAAGTTTTTACTTGTTTTTTCACGTTACAGCATTTTAAAAAAATAATAGATTAGTTCTTAGGCGGCACGGTGGTATAGTGGTAAGCACTGTCACCTGGCACCTCCAGAAAACGGGTTCAATTCCCAGTTAGGATTGATTCCGGTCTCTGTGTGCATGAAGTTTGCATGTTCTCCCTGTGCTTGGTAGGTTTCCTCCGCACTCCGGTTTCCTTCCACAGTCCAAAGACCTGCAGATTAGGCTAATTGCCATTCCCAAATTGCTGTAGTGTGTGAATGAGTGTCTGAGTGTGTGTGTGTGTGTGTGTGCCCTGCAATGGATTGAGACCCTGTCCAGGGTGTACCCCGTCTCCTGGGATAGGAGCACACTACGGGCAATTTGGGAACATCAATTTACCCAATCTGCAGGTCTTTGGACTGTGGGAGGAAACCAGAGTACTTGGAGGAAACCCACGCGCACAGTGGCAGGAATCGAACCTGGATCCTGGAGGCGCAAGACGACAGTGCTAACCACTTAGCCACCATGCCACCCAGGTTTTATAAATGTAATTATATCAGTCATCAAGTCTTCCCCTTTTAGGCTAATCATCTTGTTTTCCTTAAACAGAACATAGTTGTGCATACTTGGCGTCTGATAAATGTGAAAAGCAAGCGTTCAATAAACTTTTTCTTGTGTGTTTTTTTTTTTAATATCCGGGATGCTAAAGATAAAAACCATGAAAAAACAAAAATGGAAAGTGAGCGCACATTTTCTTTTTTCTTTTTTGATTTGAGCACACAATTGGAAATTGAAAAACCAGCCATTATCCTTCTTTCATTAGATTTTGGGAACAAATACTAAAAAAAAAACCAAGTTGTTTTTATCTTCACATAAAAACAACTTATCTTCATAATTAACAGATTATCTTCATGGTTTTTTTTTTTTTTCATTTTTATTTTATAATGAAAAACTAATGAAAGGAAGGTACACGGACATAAATGGAGAAAAGTGGAGAACATGTCAACAAGTCAATCAAAAAAATGCAGCTGGGTTGTAGAGTTGAGACAGGACTGAAGCCAAAACCAAACCAAAAGAAAAGCGCATGTAGTGCTTATTGCACTGGGACATGCTTTGTACAGCAATGTTTCCTTGATCACATTGGAAATCAATTGACATTCACAATGGTTTTACTAACAGTACCTATACTTAACCTATTCCTAGTCCTAATATTATCATCATCAACTATTTATAACCAAGGGGAAACTTAAGTCTAACGCAAAAATGTCAAAACATACAATTCCTTGAATGACCACTAGGATCCAAAGAAATATTTATATTTTAAAGATTATATCTCTTCAACTAGACCCCCATGATCAAGTCCAAACATTTACAATGAGTATGGGGGTGAATTTTTATGTATATTATAGATATATTACATTATGCCAAAACATTAGCCAGAATTTAGCTAAATCGCAGGTGTCAAACGAGTATCAGTCTGCTATGCATCTGCTATGCCCGTTTATGGATTAATCGGGATTTCGGTGGAGTCAGCTTCTTCCAAGATCGCGACGACAAGAACTCACACAGTCGAGCTTTAAAAACCGCTTTTCAGAAAACCTAAGGGTGACTTCACAGGAGGTTTCTCATGGTCTTTTTTTATACAGTCTAGGTTTATAACTTACAGCTACCTTTTTATAACACTGAAATCATAAGACTGTGCTTTTTTCCTAATGACTTTAATTAGCTTTTCTTGCTGACTCCTCAATATCCAGCTATAGTATCAGTCCTCGTAATATTATTAATTACAGCCATCAATAAGATGAACACCTGACCATCCTTCCCGTCAGAAATAATGGTCCTGGAGGCACCATTCTAGATCAGACAGGTCTACTTTCGTCCCATCAAGAGGGGAAAAAATGCAGAAAAAACAATGCAAAAAAACAAAAAAAAAAACCATATGTATACGTCAACTATGAACGACAAAATAAGAAAAAATCCAGAAAATCACATTTTAGGATTTTTAATGAATTAAATGGTAAATTCCTCGGTAAAATAAGTATTTGGTCACCTACAAACAAGCAAGATTTCTGGCTCTCACAGACCTGTAACAACTTATTTAAAAGGCTCCTCTGTCCTCCACTCGTTACCTGTATTAATGGCATCTGTTTGAACTTGTTATCAATATAAAAAAACAAACTCCACTATGGCCAAGACCAAAGAGCTGTCAAAGGACACCAGAAACAAAATTGGAGACCTGCACCAGGCTAGGAAGACTGAATCTGCAATAGATAAGCAGCTTGGTGTGAAAAAATTAACTCTGGGAGCAATTATTAGAAAATGGAAGACATACAAGACCACTGATAATCTCCCCCGATCTGGGGCTCCACGCAAGATCTCATCCAATGGGGTCAAAATGATCACAAGAACTGTGAGCAAAAATGGGGGATCTAGTGAATGACCTGCAGAGAACTGGGACCAAAGTAACAAAGGCTACTATCAGTAACACACTGCGCCGCCAGGGACTCAAATCCTGCAAATCCTGCCAGACGCGTCTCCTTGCTTAAGCCAGAACATGTCCAGGCCCATCTAAGTTTGCTAGAGAGCATTTGGATGATCCAGAAGATGATTGGGAAAATGTCATATGGTCAGATGAAACCAAAATAGAACTTTTTGGTAAAAACTCAACTTGTCGTGTTTGGAGGAAAAAGAATGCCGAGTTGCATCCAAAGAACACCATACCTACTGTGAAGCATGGGGGTGGAAACATCATGCTTTGGGGCT
>JAOVVA010000034.1:7317363-7335717 GCA_028565275.1 Leiocassis micropogon
AGTCCAGTTCAGCACAGGGACGAGTCAGCAGGTGCAGAGGGCAGATGGGGTCTGGATCACTGGGAGCACAGGAGCAGTAACATAGCTCTCAGTGTTCAGTAAGCGCTTTATCCTTGTTAGAGCTGCAGTGGATTGAGAGCTTTATCCAGAAACACTTGAGGCAAAGGTTTGACAACGCCCATCCACTTAAAAGCAACTTCAGCAACTTGTCACTTCGTAGTGTGAATACTGACTTGTCTTGTATTTTTAACTTATCTGCCTGAATATCACCCTTGCTGATTTCTCTAGACCTCTGCTATAAACTATATGTCTAAAAAAATCACTTCTTTATAATTACTTCTTTAAATCATAAAAAAAAAAAAACTCAGCTCGTTTAAATACATTACCCAGTATTTTGGTTACGCACCTTCTGATTTCGCTTGGTTTGGGGAATTTGGGCCTCATGGCGTTACTGTCAGTTGATGTGACTTCTATAATCATCTGTGCTACCACTTTCCTGAGTGATTGAGTGTGAGGACACAGTCGAGCTGTTCTACCTATAGCCTGTTCCACTGGCTCTCCCTCTGTGCTTTTCATCTATACACAAGCTCCCAGTGACAGCTGGAGTGTTTGTCAAGTCCTGATTGACGAGGTATGACTGCTACTCCCTGTGCACCCTGTCTGCTCAGTGGCTCCTACTGAACTGCCTTTTTTTTCACATTGATTTTTTTTTTCATTTCTTTTTTTCATATATCATCTTGTATCCTATCTTTTTTCCCATTTGAACTTTCTCCTTGACAAAAAGGAGTCTCACAGGTACAGGCTACATATGTTAAGTGAATGTGACCTACTAATAATCAAGGTCCACTACATAATCCATACAACAATGTGATTCTTTTAAAAACAATTTATATGTAAAAATTGTATATGTACATCATGAAGACACTCGCATCTTTGTGATTTATACGGGAATCCCCTACCTCATGCAAATCGGTCATTATCACTATCGCATCTTAAACAACAGCTTGTCTCCTTAGTAATTACTTCTAAATCATTCCGAATTGTCTGTGAACCATCCATGTTGTTTTATTCACAGCTAAATAGGTTCTAACCTACAGTAGCTTCACATTTTAATGCTATTTTAGCATATTTTAGCAGCTCCACTAGTCGTGATTAGTTAGTTCCGCCAGACGTGTGATTGTACACCCTACATAGTGCACTAGCTTTCCATTTAGCATCTATTAATTAGAAAGCTTAAATGTCAATACTAGTATTTTATGAAGAGTAAAGCACAGCATATGACACAGCATCGTCTCATTTACAACAGTATTTAATGAGCTAATGCTATCGCTACCACTATGACTAGCAAAGGCCACCAAATCCAGAAGGAATCCCATACACTGCATGGATAAGTATTCAACCAAACCTGTTAATTATTGAATTCAGGTGTTTCAATCAGGCCCCTTATCCCCAGTGAAGAGCAATCGTGATGCTTTAGCATACCAAGACATCTTGGACAATGCAACCCTTCCAACTTTGTGGCAACACGTTAGATGGATGGAAGGCCTTCTATTCCAACAATGACTGTTTTGATGCACATGGTTTGATGAGTTCGGTGTGGAAGAACTTTGAGCTCTGACCTCAACCCCATTAAGGACGTTTGGGATGGGCTAAGATTCCGAGCCAGGCCTTCTCCAATGGATGACCAACATTCATCATAAATGTTCTAGAAAATGAATGGGCATGAATTTCTACAGAAACACTCAAAAATTTTGTGGAAGTTGTTATAGCTGCAAAATCGGGACCAACTCCATATTGAAGTATATGTATTTGCATACAAGGCCGTTGCAGTTTCGGCCAAATACTTTTGTCCATATGGAGTATTTGTACACCATTTGAGGTAACCACATTCTACAAATTAATATTCTTATTACCTTCTTCATCCATTTTCACATTCTTGTTTCTCTTCTGAGTAAGTTACACAGACCACCACAACATACTGTATTTAAAAATAACCAGCAGAATAGAAGCCATCAATTGCTAAATTCTTCTTTTATCAAGGTAATCATCAGGTGATACTTTTGTTTTATTTACTTGACTCAGAAATAGACCTCAAACATAATTATCAATGAAAATACATAGTAGCCTGATGTCAGTTAACGTTACGTCTGCCGTCTGCTATTGTGACTAACAACATGGCGGTCACGTGTCTGCTAAATATCTCATCAGACATGACCTGTACATGTATGAGGTCAGTGGTGCAAGATGTCTAATGGGATGGTAGCATTCGATTGTTTTTCTCTTGTCTTACCAAGACAAAATATTCTAGTGCTTAGGGGGTTTGTTAGCTGCTCAGATATTCTGCTGAGGTCAGTTCTGAAATACGAGTTCACTGTGCTTTGTCAAGTCTATTACGCGATTCCTGGACCCACATTTTACCTCGGAGCATCCTATAAGAAATGCTTTGGCATAAAATATATTCATTGCTCTATATTTCATTTCACGGTTAAGGGCTTTTTCGTCAAAGTTAACTCAGACAGGAAGAAGCTAACGTACTGGCATTTCAATCATAAAGTGAAGTGTGTTAGTAAGTTCTTCCTTAATGAATATGACACGTTTCTTCTTTTGCAATGAATTATTGCTCTCATGAGATAAGTCAAGATGATGCAGTCTGATATTACAACCGTGTCACATGGAACTTGGGTATAAAATTAAAAACAGTTCTGTATTACCTAGTCACACTTACTGTGCAAGCGCACCGACAGGCTACATACTGGTTATATACTGTAATTTGCTTAGAAATGAGATCATATGTGCAAGAACAAGATAAATGAGTGTATTATTTGCATTTGATTGGATATGAAGTGACCCACCCTTCCATGGTTTTCCTGAGCCGCTTCGCTGGGCCCTGAGCTAAAGAATAGCGTTGAAGTGTTGTGGAAATACAATGGGTTCTTAAGATTGCATAAGGAGACAATTTATTAAGCACTCACTCCATGTTCTATTTGCTCAAATGATTATTTATGATTTCTATGTACACTAATCCAGCATTGTACTGAAAATGTATTTCTGACCTTCAGTTATGAAAAAACAAACCTCTGAGTACCTACTTGGGATGGGACTAATTCTCAACCTTGGGTTTAAATCAATCTGACTGCTCACAGCATGAGAGGAGAACTCTGCAGCAACCTCATTTCCCCTCTCGTCTGTTCCAACCACTCAGCATTCAGCATCACCGATCACTGGCCTCATAATCTGCCATCATCTGCACCTGTTTCTCACTGGTTCTTGCCTTAAATTAGATGTATTAATGCTTGAATGATTCATACTGTACGTCACTGTGTGGCTTAAAAAAAACCTAAAGCATTCCTCTGAAACTGGTCAGGTATAAGAACTGGGCTGAAAATGATGAAGAGGAAGTCTAGTGAACTGATCCTCAAAACTACATAAAAAATAAAAAGGTTTGCCTCTTTGGAGGAAAAATATGAAGAAATTTGGGTTGTACTTTAAATTTGCTTGTACCATTTCGAACACTCACTTTACGGTTGACTCTAGATAGATTCTTTCTTAAAAAAAGACAATCCCCCCCCCTCCCCCATACTTTGTAGCTATGTACCCTAAACAATAGAACAAAACTGTGGGTTCATGTTAAAAGAACACCCGGCAACAAAATGTTCCAGACTCTTTTTCAACCCAGCAGACTAGCAAGATCAAGGAGAAAACAGACAATAATAAAGGTGCTCTGCTATTTTATATGCTTCTCTAACTACATGCATTATTCAGGACTAGACGGAGCTCCCAGCCAGGTGGTGCCATGCTAACCCCATTAACTTCAACCATCTGTCCAATGCCAGATTCTAACATCATCAAAGCAAGACTTCTGTTGGAGGACATTTCTGTCCAAGTCTTACTCCTTACTCACAACTCAAACTATTTTAAGTAATATCAGAAAGCATGCAACATCCGTAGACAACACTATGCAGCATATATAAGTACGTTATACGACTCGGACTTATAGACCCTTCTCTCCAATGAGCAAGTGATGAGACTGAATAGATAGTTAACAACAGTGAACTTTTAATGCTTAACTATTAATGATTAGTTCATGGATGTGAAATGATTGAAAGTGGTTATGTTTTGTTATGCGCTAATACTTCATGTTATTGCTTTGGACTAGCACCTTGGACTGTAATAGGGGTTGGCATTTATCCTATTCAACTCCACACACACAAAGTTTGACCGAACCCATTCTCCTATGCATTTTTTTCAAAATAGATCTCAACGTAGACAGCACACATATGTATCACGGACGTCTGTCTCAGAGCACCATGTCAGACTCAGAATGGCACGTCCGGCTTCCATTTCTAACGTCTGACAACCATCCGCGATATACATGCCGACATTAAGACAGAAATAAAAAAATGCCTACCAGACGATATTCGGGAGAAAGTACACACACTGTACATCTGTTCAATGTCAACTCGATATATAAATTCACACTCGCACAGTACAAATGTAGCACAGAGAGCGTTTGCTGAGTGGAATTATCTCACCAAAAGTGTCTGCGTTCAATCCAAAATAAGCACCAATTGATGTTTAGCTTTTTTTTTACTTGCCACTATACACAGATCATCCTTTACCGCGGTTGGTCCTGCTTCCCCTTGTGAAGTTCAATGTTGGACCAAATGCCATCAAAAACAACTAGAGTTCTAACTGTTTCCAAAGAGACGTTAACCTACGAAGAAGTGGTCAGCTATAAAATGGTCTGTTTTATAGTACTCTAAGTAAGACTGCAGCTCGCGATTGTGTCACGTTAGCATTTCTCAGGTGACACATGAACAAAACAATGCATGTAACGGGCCTTATGTAGCTCGAGGCATTTGTGTTCATGTATTTGCGCAAACCATGTTTCAGGCCTAGGGGCTTTAGTCTTTGGACATCTGGATCTTATCTAGATCAATCCACCAGCCAGCAGTTATTTTTGTGAGAACTTTTTTTTTTTAAGAATGGTTTCCCACATGAGATGACCAATGGCGTACATACTGCTCGCAATGCCAAGCATATTTAGTGTACATGCTTTGCGTCGCTCTAAGAATAAACCCTTAATCTGGCTAAAAGCCGTTGTTTGAAAAGTTACAACAAAAGTTACAGTGGATTTGGTTCTTAAAGTGATTTTAAAGGATTTCTTTCAAGTGCTCTTTGCTTTTTCTCCCTCTTGCAGGCTGTCAGGAAGAGTTATTTTTTACTGTTCCTCTGTTTACTTTTACTGTTTTCTTCTGTGCTAGAGTTCTTTTTGATGGCATTTAGTCAGACGTTAAAGTTTTGTAACTTGAATCGTGTCTCTTCATTATACACACACACACACACACAATTGGGAGGCAGGCAGTGGAATCTCAGGCAGTTAAAACTCTGGGATGCTCTGATTCCTGCTGAACAAGAAAATGAGACTGAACGATGTAAAGGATGATCCGTGAGGATGGTGTAACATGGAGATTACTTTTGGATGTCTTTATTTCTTTCATTCATCATCTAAGGAGCATTTTTGATTAAATGCCAACTTCTCCGTGACATATTACCAATGAGCAAACGCTTTCTGTGCTACAGCTTGCTGATGCAACTTGATATATAGGGACCACATCAGCCAGAATTTGCAACCACCCACTCCTGACTTCTCACCTCTATCCTAAGACCACAAACTGGCCACTGTGCATTCTGTTTAAAGCTCATCAGAATTTCTCCTTCTGACCCCCTTTTGCCTTTGGCTAAAGTAATAAATATAAATAGAGCATGGGATTATACAAGAATTTTCTATACTGGTACCAATACCAGTACCTTGACTTCGATGCTGGCTCCCGAACAATACTTACTTCTATACTTTTGTCAGATCCATTTTAACATCTGATCTATTTCAGCTCTTTAGTTCGGTGTTTCAGCAACTTGACATTTTTCCATTTAAAGCAGTTTTAAAACATGAAAATTAAAATCTAATTATTAACATCGTAATAATGAGTAAAAATGTAAAAGCCAGAATCGAACTGGAAACCCTGGCAACTTCTGTACCTACAGTACAGCTAACCAAGTTCAGCTTTTGATACCTCTACATACTGATATAGCTATGTACTGACCAACCATGTGCAAGTTAGCCAAATATAAAAAAAAAAATCCTTAGCAATATTGAACAAGGGGAATCCATTGGTGGAGATTTTGAAGGAAGATTTTATATTGTTAGGTGGACTGATTTTAGGTGCTAATATTAGCTGATCAGAAAAAGATGGTTATGATCCATTCTCCTTGCAGTCAAACAAAAAGTCTAAGGGCGTTTTCACGTTATGAACGCTTGCTCTTTGGTCTCCATTCTCAGGCATGCTTGCGTATTTTACATCCTCCGATACAGCAGGTGGCAGTATGCACATACTTGGTCTGTAAGACGTCATTAAACACAAGAGAAGAAGAAAACAAGGCCGTCAACTTGATATTTCAGGAAAATTGTTAAGAGCGGTGCTGTCACATGCCTTCCTCCTGTATCAGCTATGAATTTGTGGGTCAGTGGATGAGATTGTTGCTTGCTATGCACACACAAAGAACTCAGCACTGACCAACGGCACCGATGACGTTACGTCTAAACAGCGATTAACTCCCGTTCTCAGGTACGAGTATGCCGTATCTGCTGGAAGAAGTGGTCTCAGGAACGGTTCCCAAGTGCAGAACGATTATATTCTCACTGATCAAAATTAAATGGTTCTTGGAAAACAATCCCAGGGCAGTAATGTGAAAGCACCCTAAGAAATTTATTACATGCAACTCCAACAACCAGATTGGTAATTCTTGCTTTACGTTTTGGAGTGTGAGAAAGCGAGAACACTATCCCACGGTGAACAAAGCCATCTCTGTCAATGGTAGACTGAGTATTGATCGCTTCCTCTTGCTCGTGGTAAAGTCACCACCTGACAACCTGCATTAAGGCAATACCCACTAGACTTATTAGCACCCTCTCTCTATTCTCCACCAACAACACCATGAGAGAGTGAAGCCAACAAAGCTGCTAAATCCAACAGCCCAAATCCTGTAGGTTATACAGATTTATCATGCAGAGGCTCCTTAAACATGCTGCCTCTAAGGCTGCCATGTACTGTACGTAAAAGCGATTGATGTGATGAGATGAGACATGATTCAAAGTCATGCACAGTTTAGCCAGCTTAAGATGACTCATCCTGCTGGACGGAGCCACAACATACAGTACAAGCAAGTAGCCAGATGTCTTTTAAAATATAACCCGTTTCTCATCCAAACGAATACATTACGCATATAAGCAGTTGATAAATGAAAAACATATTTATACTCTATATTTCACCTTAATAAATAACATTACCATACCTTTTTATTCTACATCATGTCACATAACTTCTAAAATGTCACTTTATCTCTTTCTACAGTACTTACATAGTCTATCTCCCATGCCACATTTTACAGAGCAACAATTCTGCTATAAATATTAAAAGTAACCTAAATTATGCCTGCTTCAATACAATTGTGCAGGCTCTTTGTTGGTACCTTGAATAACGAAGCTCCACAGTTACGGAAGTCACGCAGTCTCTCTCTCTCTAGGACTTACTACAAACCCTTTAACAGAGTAACTAGGGACCATGTCTTTCATGATATGAAATGCCACGGCAATAGAAACGTCAACTTGGGGAACACAGATATATATCACTCAGCCAAGTTCTACATCTAACTTATTGATGACAAAATATAGAACGCAGGTATACGACTTTCACAATTTATCTGTTAAAAAAGGCAGGATTGAAAATGACTTAATTCTGACTATTGTTCGAACGAAACACGCTCCTTATTAAGAAGTTCTCGACCAAAACATGGTATTTGTGAATTTTCAGATAGGATCATATAACACAATTTTTCCTAATACTTAACGCTTCTTATTTCCCAATCCATGCTTTGTTTTTGTAAATATGCATACTCATTTATATTATTATCAGATAAAAAGAAACACATTTACTAAATACAATTTCATGCCTTTTTATGTTGCGTCCCTAACTTCTTGAATTTAAATAGTTTAATTATCTTAATTGTCGTTTAAATGAAACGTGACCAATTTAGATTTCCAATGAAAAGACATAAACATGAAAAAGTTAATTATTTAAAAATGTAAATTTGTTAAGATATCGCAACATGAGTTTGACATGGTTACGGACACTACAGATTTTTAAGCTTTTACCAAAAACCATCCCTCATGCAAAGTGCTGAGACAGCCTGGAATTTTAATGCTAAACATGTTACCATTAATTATTAGGCAGATTACAAAAAGCAATTTTGTCTTTGAACTATCATTTTTCTATGTTTTATGTTTCGTGTCTAATTTGGAGCATTTAAACAAAAGCATAAACAAATCCTTAATTTTGCACAGAATGCTTTAATTTAAAAACAATTTTTACAGGTCATATGTTTCTAGAAGCTTACACCAATTTCAGTATCAATACTCAAGGAAATATGAAAAATTAGCATTTAAATTATTATTGTTTGAAGCGAAACAGTATAAGGCTGAAAATTTGACATTTTTGGGGCACATATAAAATCATCTCACCAAAACGGCTAAGGTTAGCAACTTAAAATCTTTAGGAAAGCACGATTGATCACTTCCATATTGCATAAGCTTCAGAAGTAGCTTCTTTGGCACGTGGCATGTTCTGTATTATACTGTATGTCTAACATGAACAATTTATAAAATGATCACCAATGCAGTGAAATGGCCATCTAATAAGCTGCTGTAAAAATCAAATGGTTTTGTCTTAAACATTGAATTTTAAAGAAATAAATATTTGCACATACACACAGTTGTGTGCCTGCATAACATAAATGTTACTTGATAATACTCATACTACAAATCGTATCATTTTTGCAACTTCTAGACTTTTAAATGTCATATCAGTTTGCTCTACAGTAGCATATTTCAACAAGGCAGCAAACTCCATTACGATATTAGTAAATTGCTACTTTGGATGTAATGCAGAATTATACTTTACAAAATCTTTTCACCTGTGAAACCTGCACCACTAAGTGAGAAATTAACATTAATGAACCTTTAATGAGCTCAGTCCTAGGAGTTTCTGTGGCTGTAGGATGTGGTGTTTATCAGGTTTAGAAGGCTTAAGGTTTGTGTTTAAATTGAACTTATGAGTGTTTATAAGTATTGCAATTAGAACGTTTGGAGGTTCTTGTTAAAACATTTATTCAAATTATCTGAACTAAAGGTGGAAGCTGGTCAGCGCTACCACATGGTTGCTCCAAAAATGTTTGTGGATGTTCTCATTTGAACAGCTTAACGATTAAAAAAATTCTCATACTCAAGATCTTTCCGCAACACCAAGCACTGCTTAACTCATTTATACACAGAAGATGATTGGTCCTACTTTTGACTTCTTCATCCAGGGAGATTTTGCTTTTCACCCTCGGCTTGCTCATTAGGGATAGAGCCCTAAGCTCTCTTTCTCTATGTTCAGAGCGTTGCCACAATGAGGAACAGGAGAAACACACGATTTCCATTACTTAGTCCTGCAACTCATCATATCAGCTTGTAGACAGAAAAATGTGATTAAGCAAACTAAGGAATGCCTTCATTTGGTATTTGGAGTAGAGATGATTGTGCTGACCTTTTATGAATAAACACAGAACAAAAAACTTCTCGATTGTACGTTCCGAAGTCTAACCCAGGATTGCGGCGGATGAGGTGGGAATACACCTTAGACGGAATTCCAGTGCATCACGTAAATCTGCTCATTAAAGTGAGTCATACAAGTCATGGGAAAGCTAACACATTTCTAACACATTGCTGACATTTTAGTGCAAGCACTTCTTACCAGATTGCAATGATATGGTACAAAGCTCTGATGAAAAACAACTCAATCTAAAACCTGGTTAAGGAGCCAAGCGAGGAGCCAGCTGTCATACAGCACATGTGCATTTTTGCTACAGGAGAAGTAGCTGGACTGTAAACCTGCACAAGCCTAGTTAGGACAGTTTTCTCTTAAAGCTGCTGGGATGATTTTTTCTTGAGGTGTGCTTGTCCACTGAGAAGGGTGTCCTGCTTTTGCTGTGGTGTTTGCCTTTAAAGTAACTGGTGTCCATACTAACAAAGTTCTCTGGACTGTACTAATGTACGACACTGCGTTCTCACTGCAATTGTGTTCACTTGGAAGCACACTAAAATAAGGTGAAGTAAAGAGTTTTATAACTTTATGCCACCAATGACTGGTTAGAATATACGTGCATCACGGACACGTTATAATGTGTACATTGTAATAATGCTTCGTGTAATCTGATTAACGATTAACAAAAAATGTTTGTGTTTCATAAAGACAACCATATATGGTGATGATGAATTGTTTTTAGGAAGTGTTATGTGCCGTCTTGAAAAATCAACTATTATTGGGGCTCCCAAGTGGTGTAGCGGTAACAAGCAGCGGAGATCGCAAGGTGATGCTGTAGGCTCCTACAACCGGGAGCCTGTAGAGAGATGATTGGCCGAGAAGGATGGGAGGCACTTTAGCACTCTTACATCAATCACCGTTCTATAGCCAATCATAGGTGTCGGTGAACTCACACAAGCGTTTTACAGTATACCTCTACGGACAGTGCCTGAGCAAGAAGTTCGAAAAGATGCGGTTAATCAGCATCACGAAACATATGACAGCCTTTGCGCCCTCCCTGGTTGGGAGCTAGGTATGGGCTATGACTAAATTAGAAAGAAAACCAGATAAAAATCCAGAGAATTAAAACAAATAATAAAATCTATTGTTAGTTTAAAAAAAATTTCTCAATTAAAATTCATGATCAAATATTCTGATAATAACTCATCTGCGTAACAGAGTATAAATGTTTAAACTATTGTAACAAAACATTTTATGTGCTCCTGTCATAAGCTGTTTTAAAGGTGCCCTATTAAGCAAAATTCCCTTTTTCTCATGATTTGACATTCAGGTGGGTCTGCAGTGTGCATGTTTAAACAATAAACATAAGATGGAAAAAAAAAATCCTTGCCTCCTTTTTTCATGTAGAGGCCAATAAGATCTTTTCCCCTATTGTGACCTCATACGAGTGCTGTACCAAAAGTAATGCGAAAGTACTATATAACTTTATAACTATATAACTTTATATTAATTGATATAGTTTGGTCAAATTGCACATGCTCCTAAATTAACTCTTCCTCCATACAGAAGTACTCCTAGGTATAGTCTCCATTACAGACAAAGCATCTGTTAATTTTATTAATAATAATAATAATAATAATAATAATAATCCTCATCTAACCATTTATCATATCATTTTCAAATGTCCATGTCAATGATATCGTACATCGTACAAAACATCCCAAAGCTAATAAATCAGTTGTATATGATGAGGCTTAAAAAATCCGACATATCCATACTTGGACTAGTTTTTTTTTAGAAAACCTGAGCCGCCATCTGTCCCCAAAATGTGGGGTTTTAATTGTGCGTGGGCTCAGTTTTCACGTCCAGCCCGCTGATTGAGAAGCATAACTTGAACACTACGCCCTATTGCTGTGTCTCTGCTGCAGAAACACCATGAACTTTCGTCTGCCTGTGATTACAGAGGCTTTTCTCAAAACATTGGATATAGCGACAGAGCTAGAATTAACTCTGTGCCTAAACAAAAGGCATCAGAGCCTCTTTTTTTTTTTTTGTTAGTAGTTCGCCAGTTTGAACTCTATCAGTCAAAGAAAATCCTGTCGCACTAATGAAAACTGACTCTGCTAATGAGTGGTCGTCTGCCAAAGAATGTGATTTGTTTGCCAGAGCGACTATAAACAGTCTGTGAAAAGACTGCATTTCTTCACGTCCATATGTCTCACTCTTCCTTTCACTTCTCGTTTGAGTTAAGACTGAAACTAAGCTCATACAGAGTCTGAATAGCCTATATAACTGTCACACCAAATACTGATTTTGTTTCATTCATTTCTGCTTTCTCCATTTCCGTTTTCCTTTGTTGCTAGCTAACTAGCTTGACATAGCATATTCCATGTTGTTCGCTAACACTTGTTAGCATAGTTCAGGATTCCAAGAAACTGCCACACAGTCCTGGGAAACATAACATAGCTTGTGTATTGGTTTATATATTTAACATTTTGTCCATTCCCACTCCCACTTACTGGACTACTGTATATTAATTTATGTTTTATGTATGATTTTTTAAGGAGAACATCAGTTAAAATGCACACAGTGAACTAACCAATGCTACCAGAGGCTAGTCAGCCACTAGCATTTTATTAGTGCTAACTCCTACAAGAGACAGATGCCTGCTTTAGGCTATTTATATTCAAATGTATTTGAGCACAAGCTTGGAATAAACATGAACAAAAGAAATATGTAACATAATTTACAAATCAATTTGCAAAAACAGAGAACATTAAAATTCAGTGAATAATGCAGAACTGGTGCCTTTGGTCACTAGCTTGGTGTTTCTTAAGAGGTATCACAATCTCTCTCTCTCTCTCTCTTTCTGTCTATATAAATAAAAGAAAGGTTTTGTCTGTAGATTGGTCAGAAGTCACTCTACTTTCACTAGTAAAAAGGACATTATGAGCAGATTTGCGCCAGATCACTTCACAGCAGCCAGCGAAGTAGGCGTGGCTATACACATCACTCAACAGAGCCAATCAACGTGATAGTTTACTGTAAATACATATTGTATGCAGAAGACACAGAAATGACCTCAAAAATCCTCACCAAACACAAACAAACGCGCAACAAAGCATGGCTTACTGCAATCTAAGGTATGTAACTTTAGAAGCCTGTAACGTCAAAGATGTATGAGCAGATCATTGTACGTCTATTCTTTCTTCAGAAAGTTTAAAACCAGTTACTCTCATATGTTCCAAAACCGTGGTTTTAATCAAAATCAGACATGTGGAACGCCAGTATGAGATAAAACACGGGTCTAAACTATTCACAAGTTGACGGACAGCATGGCACCCTGTGTGGCTTGAGTCAATTATTTGCCAAGTTTGTTATAATAAAAAAAATATATAATGAATCAGGATATTTTTTTTAAATCTTTATATTTACAGAATCGCAATACAAATCGAATCGGCACCTAAGTATCGTGATCATATTGTATTGGGAGGTCCCTGGTGATTTCCACCCCTACTATGTGGGTCAATGTGCTCAAAACAGATTACCATTTACAATTTCTTTACCTCTTTAATGTGCCAACATATTGTTTGTTGCTAATATTTTCCAAAGCATGTCCTCCTGTAGAAATAAAATCACCCTGCCTAGCTATAAAATAATTTAATACAACATAGTAAATATTTCTTCCCACATAGAAACACAGAATAAAATTACATTATGTAACACATGTATGAAAAATGTAAGGTTTGTACCCTTTTTCAATAAAGATTTTAAACCTTAAATGTATGCAGCACATCTCTGCAAAATTTGAATATCAAGAAAAAATTGACTTTCTTTCTGAATTTAATATATAAAGTGAAAAATTTAAAATACTCTAGATTATATGAACATAAATATAAATATGTGTTTGGTTAATTAAAAAACAGTACAGGTGATCAGATATACTGTAGACAAACATGAACTAAACATACAAATGCATACTTTAGAACAGGTTTAGACATTATTGCCGGATCCTAAAATATCACCACTCACACCCACCCAGCACTGCCATTGTCTTTAGAAAAGAAAATCTAAAATTATGAATGTGATGATATTTTATAAAAACAAACTATAGCGCAATAGAGGGGAAAAAAAATCGCTTGCTTAAAGAATACAAATCTTTATTTTGACATTTATTCATCTTCTGTTCATAACTCAGGAAATATATGCAATGTAGCATTAAAAGCTTTATTAGTATTGTCACTTTTTGACAAATTATCCACAATTAATCCAAACATAAAGGTTCAGGACAACTTCCAAAACATAAGTTTCCATGATTCATTTATAAACAACACATAGAAACTACTTTGCTTTTAATAATCTTTTAAAGTTTCTCTATCTATTAATCTATTAATCTATCTACTTCCAGTTGAATCTTCCATGTGCGATGAAAAGGAACAGGAATTTATTTTACCAGATAAAATGTTAAACATAGACATAGCACTTATAGAAAAACTCACTCATTCTCGATACGGCTTATCCCATGCTATGGGATATATTTAAACTTTTTCCAGAAGTTTTGAACTTCCAGGTTTTAGACAGACCTTGACACCTCCTGTTAAGCCACACAAGTCACATTGCTTCTTTCTGTCATGTGAGCAGTAAAACCTAAATATGATTTGTGCAAAGCAGCGGCTGCCTCGAGTGAATTAGACCATTTTGGCAAAATCCACAAAGTCCACAATTACATAACCCAAACGATTTTTGACAAAATATATTGACATTTGTGCTTTGGGACTCAAAGAAAACACATAAAATATGCTTTATCAGTTTGCAATACATGTTTCATTGAAAAATAATTGTTTATCTCAAAACTACAAAAATGAGGGCACTCAAGTAAAAAGCTCGCCTTATCATCCGGAGATCGGAGCCTAGAGCGAGCTGCTTGGCCAAGTTCTTTCGGCGGATGGGGGAGGCACTCTAGCGCACTCACATCAATCACGGCTCTAGAGTCAATCACGGTCATCTGTGAGCTTACTCAAGCGGAAGGAGTGAATAGCGCTACCCTTCAAGTGTGTTACACCACTCCCGACGGTGCCTGAGCGAGCAAGTCGAAACGATGCGGTTGGCTGGCGTCACGTGTCTCTATGTAAAGCTCTTCCATTTTATACAGGCTTGGGACCGGCACTATGTCCAGTGGCAAAAAAATGTATTAAAAAAAAAAAAAAAGGACAGAGGACCCCTTGCCATTAAATAGACCTGCAGCAAAATTCCAAATTAAGATTTGCTAAATTGGTAGGCTCTTGCCCAAAATAATGAGTAAAGTTTTACAGAAAAAAAGTGTCTAACAAAATATTAGTTAAGGGATATGCACACTTACTAGGTTTTGCACTAATTAATTAAAACTGGGAAATTACACTGGGAATTAAAGTTGTTTTTTTAATTTATTTTCCGTTCGTTCTTTTGTCACGCGACTGCAGATTCTAAAGATTCATAAGAACGAACGACTCGGACTAGAAGATTCATGAGAAGAATCGCTCAATTCTGTTTCCTGTGTAATGCACTGCATAGCGTCTATAAGAGTCACGTGACAAAAGAACGATTCGGACCAGAAGATATGAGAGGAGAGCTACTCATTCTGTTTATCATAATATGTCCTTAGATGCACTGTAATATTTTCATTACTAGAACTATAGTCCAAATTTGTGTATGTAGACGTATTGGGGGTCTGTTTATTGAAAATGTAACTCACCCTCACTCACTCCTAGTCTATACCGCTTTATCCTGTATTCAGGGTCGCAGGGGACCTGGACCCTATCCCAGGAGACTTAGGGCACGAGGCAGGGTATCGAGTCTGGCCGGTAATCGAACTCGGACCCTGGAGGTGCAAGGCGACAGTGCTAACCACTACACCACCGTGCCGCTGAAAATGTAACATTTTATTTTATTTCTGCTTAAAAGAATGACTTATAAAAAGATTCGACCAGTTTGGTTAACGACAATCAAAGAACCGAGTCACTAAAATTATCCAAACTTCCCATCACTAATTCTATATCATATTCAAGGTGGGAACATTTTCTATCCACTGTATGTCTTATATCATTCCCTACCTATACCTTTAATCCCTATAACCCTTTATTTCTTACCCATACAGTATCTACCGTATTTCTTGGAATCAACCAGACATCCCTTACTGCTCAAACCGAACCCGTATGATTCAATGCAAAGAACCACAGATGCAAATACAAATAACCTTGCAATGATGCATCACGCCACTGGTTTCTGGTTCCCGTTCAGCGATAATCAGCAGCCACTCAATCCCTTCCTATCATGCTGGTGAAATGAATGTTTTTCCTCATTTGAGGCATCTCTCTGCCTCGCAGCAGTACCTGCCTTCTCAACTGTTACGAGATGAAATTCCCAGCAGGCTCTGGGAACAAAGTGTTACGATGATCGCCAGCTTTCCCTAAAGTGCTGCTGTGGGAATGCACCATTAAGCATGTCTGTAGGGAATTGCAAATGATGAGAGTGGTGCGATGACAAGGCAATGAGAGTGCTCGTAGTAGGTGTTGGGGCAACTGGCTATCACCAGTGCCTATGGGTGGTAGGCAATGATATCACTCTCATATGTGGACAAATTATGAACTGGGCATTAATTGAGTAAAAATGATATCTAATAGAGCTGCACAATTTTTCAGTACAGTACTTACCTGTAAATGCATTTATGCAAATATCTACAAACTACTTTTTTGACCATATGTAAATATCACATAATATTTTTCAATTGCGATCGCATAATTGAAAGGGTCCACATCTTGATTTCTAATTTAATCTGATCAATAGTGCAGCACTAGCAGCTAAAAAATGATTTGATACACTATTATAAGTCTATGTTTTACAGAGAGTAAATCATCATCAATAAAAGAAATTTAAAAAACACCTCCATATCTCTATTTCTCAGACTCACTCTCAATTTTCCCCAGACCCCAACAACATACATATAAAACTCTTTTTTCAGCCAGGTCTCCTGAGCGCTGCAAAAGAAGAATGGAAAAGATTCGTCTTCTCCATAACTCCCTTGGGGAGTTGTAGTGGTTTGTTTGGGGCCTGACGCTAAATGGATTTTCTCATAGAAAACAAATTATTTCTCATTCTTAGGCTTTTGCCCAAGTTTACTAAGCAACTTCGAAAAAACTGAAATGCACACTCAGAATCTTTTTAATGAATTAAATATTCTGCAACATTAAAACCTCCTCCCTCTTAAGCCATTAAAATTTAAATGCTCTAGCACTTACAGTCAAAGAGGAACTACAGTCATTTTCCACTTCATGTTTTAGTGCGTCAGCCCTGTTCCTCTGACATCTGGGCCAAACTGTTCCTTCACACACACCCTATGCAGGTAAATGATCCTATCTCAGGAACCCTATAACCAAGAAATAAGCCACATTCACTGTATGGGAAAAAAACAAACAAACATCCATGTGTACAATTACAATTTTTCCAGAAATTGTCTCTATTATTATTATTGCTGCCTCTTTTAATTAGCAAGTAAACCTCTCAAAGTAGACACCGCTTTTACAAGTGAGTTTGTCAAAATGGTACTGTACATATTACCTACACACTATACACCAGGCATCACTAAAAGGCGGACCGCGGTCCGGATCCAGACAGAGTGACAATTTTATCCAGACCCTGATGCTTTTCTGATAAATTTGAATAATTGATGTACCAAATTTAGCGCTTACCACTCAAAGGTAGGCGTGGCTACACATATCAGTCAATGCGATAGTTTATCATGTATAGACAGAGTATGGAGGAAATCAAAACAGAAGTGTGACACAGCATGATTTATTACGAGAAAAGGAAAGCAGACTATGAAAACTGAACTGTCAAAGATGAATGAACTGATCGATATATGTTTATTCTTCCTGTGAGTATTTTAAAACCAAGCATGTTCTGTGGCGATAACAAAAAGCAGCAGTGTGAAGCACCACTATGAGATAAAACACATATTAGGGCAAATATATCCACAGCGACCAGGGCGTGTGAAATACCGGAACTGAGAGCCTGGAATAACAGAGCAACCGAAGTCATTTCACATTTACAGCCCAGCAGCGTTCAAATGAAGAGTCACTAAAGATTGATAAAAAATTCTTGCTTGTATACAAGAAAATATAAATAAGATTAAATCGATTAAAGATCAAACTGTCCACATGTTTTATTTAGTTACTGAAAATTGATAAATACTATTGAAACTATGGAAAAAGTTTAATTGCTTACTTTTTATAGACTCATTTAATTATAATATAATATAATATAATTATATAACTATGAACTATAATGACCATACAGTGGAAACTTGGATTACGAGCATAATTCGCTCCGGAAGCGGGTTCGTATTACAAAACACTCGTAAGCCAAATTGAATTTTGGTGTCCAATGACGCACGCGCGCACGGACACAAAGAGCAGGTTGATACAGAGAGAAAAGGGATCTTTAACTTCTCTAATGAGACTTGCTTTTGCTTTACACATGCGCTGTACACACAGGCACACAGACACAAAATAAAATATGCTTTACACACACACGCACGTAGTCACAGTGTTATAGTAAACAGTACACGTGTGCACGGATGTTGTTCGTTTTCCAAGTCAAAATTGATTAAAAATCTTTGCTCATCTTGCAGAACACTCGCAAACCGCGTTACTCGCAATCTGAGGTTTCACTGTGGTTT
>JAOVVA010000034.1:7335817-7347386 GCA_028565275.1 Leiocassis micropogon
ATATATATATATATATGAGCGAGAGAGAGAGAGAGATCTGAATCCTAACACAAACCTGACCGGAACCGGACCTCGGCTCGAAGAAAAATCTTACTGACCAGACCTTATTAAATTTTAACTCAGGGCCCCTGATAAACACCAATAATTCCAGTGCATATTGTAGTTCAGTTTATTACAGTTTATTATTCCCATGTACACAGGTGAACTATTATTAGGTTTCTAGAATAACAGAAGGCTTTCACTCTACCCTGATTTCTTTTCTCTTGTCTCTTTCATGAAATATTAGTAGCAACATGAATAATGAACGGCTGAAAGCTAAAATTTGCATGGGAAGAGGAAGGAATCAAATTCACTTCAGTTTTGGCTTGTTCAAAGGAACTTTTTCTTCCTTCCTTTCTTTCCCCTGCACACATTTTCATGACTGAATGCACCGTGACATCATGCGCTGAACTCATTTTTCGTGGATGAAATGAAATTGACCCTTTCGCCTTGAACGGGGAGGAAACGCGAACGCAAACACCACTGAAAGAAATTCAGTCCCAAAGTGGAGGAAAGAAAAGAAAAAAGAAAAAAAAAACATTTTCAACATGTTAAACTTTGAACTTTTCCATAGGGTTCAGGAAAGATTTTCTTTCTAAATGTGTGTAAAAACACAAAAATTTATATAAATAATATGCTGTAAGTGAGGCCTGGGGTCGAAACTCCGCTTTGTAATCTCGATCTTGTTGAGCGGTGTGTTCTAAATAACAAAAGAGAAAAGGGAGGCAATGAACCGCCTGTGAGCGAGCTATTTCAAGAGCGCTGTTTGAATCAAAGAGCAGGGTTTTTCATGGCAGCCATCACCCACGCTACCTTAAAGCAACACAGGTCAGTCCTGTCACATGTGCACAGCTTGCACCCGGAGTCTCTGAAGAGGTAGATCTGAGTCATGCTAGCCTCTCCCACACACACACACACACATGCTTTCACACTGCCGGTCCACATTGCTGAAATACTGCACTGCGTGGAAAATGAGAAACTCAAATCTGATAAAAATAAATAAAAAAAAGTTTCTACCAGTATGCCAGAACTCCAAATGAGCCCGTATCATCATGAGTGGGTTTCACAAGCACCTTCAGTACATAAAATGTTACTTATCTAATCGCTGCTATTTTCAGATGATGTTGAAAGGAATAAGAAGCGACTCGGGTGGATGATTCGAGCTCATACACACATTTCAAATTTTTTATTAAAAGACGTCAGACTTTATCTTCTTCACTATTTCACTGCATCATTCATCATTTGGACTTAGACTTGATAAAGCGTGTAAAATGGCATTCTTAGATCAGTGAAAACCATATTAGTAATATCATATCATATGAGGTTAATTTGTAAACGACTTCAATGAACTACAATATAGCGTACAATATAGCAACCTGTCCTCCATTTGATTCCCACCTCGGGTCCCAGTGCTTAATAGGTTTCCTCTGGGTACTCCGGTTTCCTCCCACAGTTCAAAGACATGCAGATTAGGTTGACTGCCAATCCCAAATTGATTGGTGTTCCGAAATTGGGTATGATTGCGTGTGTGTGCCCTATGATGTACTCCCACTCTCAAGATGTGCCCAGTCTCGTTCCCAAAGTCTCCTAGGATAGGCTCCAGGCTTCCTGCAACCCTATGTAGGATAAGCATTAGAAAAGATGAAATCAAATAAAATGAAACGTTTGCATTTAAGGTGGTAAAGCACTGCAGTTCCTCTAGTATCCTACAGGTGGCTCTAAACTATTAAAACACTGACAGGCAGCACAGTGTCCTGTGTTTGTTTGTTTGTTTGTTTCTTTCTTTGTCTTTCAGCTGTTCCCTTTCAGGGGTCGCCACAGCGAATCATCTGCCTCCATCTAACCCTATCCTCTGCATCCTCTTCTCTCACACTAACTAACTTCATGTCCTCTCTCACTGCATCCATAAATCTCTTCTTTGGTCTTCCTCTGGACCTCCTGCCTGACAGTTCCAACCTCAGCATCCTTCTAATCTCTCCTCTGAACCACCTCAATCTGGCCTCTCTGACTTCATCTCCGAAACATGAGTTGTCCCTCTGATGGACTCATTCTTGATCCTATCCATTCTTGTCACTTCCAAAGAGAAGCTCAACATCTTCATCTCTGCTACTGTACCTCCTGTCTTTTCTTCAGTGCCACTGTCTCTAAGCCGTAGAGCATCGCTGGTCTCGCCACTGTCTTGTACACCTTTCCTTTCATTGTGTTTGAAAGGAGCAAATGATGATTTTATAATTATGATTCAATATTACGTGATGCTTACAGTATCACAATGCGAATCAAATCGCCACCCAAGTATCGTGATGATTTCGTATTGTCTGGTCCCTGGTGATTTCCATCAACTTGAATGTCAGCTCAATATTTCAGTCTGCTGTTGCAGAACGCGCTCTGACGTATGAACTAGAAAAGTTCAAACTTCCAGACGGCGTAGGAGTGAAGATTCCGTCGGATTAATGAACTGGAAGTTATCACAATATCTGCAGGTTATATTTATTCATCCGGTCAATACCAGGTTTGACGTTCGAGAGCAGCGGAACAAAACGAAAAGAGGAGCGGTACTGTGTGAGCGGCTTGGCTTCTGGCGGAAAACAGGATTAATCTGCAATGTTGAGGTGGTGTGGATTGTAGTCGTACACCTCGTCTAACTTGCACGGCGTAACAGTGTTGCTGTCTGCATCAAAATCCTGCAAGGCAAGGCTTTTCCTTCCTCAGGAATTTTTTTTTTTCCACTGACAAAAACATTGTGAGAGCTACGTGTGACAAAAACCCAAGCAGTGATTACTACCTGTAAGTGTTCCTCAAAATAACTCGGCGCAATCAGGCTAAAAGGATCCTTATCCAAGACAATACAGGTTGTTATGATGCACAGATTATTACTGAGGGGGAAATAAATAACAAAGGAAACTGCAAGGAGAATCAAAAAAATAAAAAATTAAATAAAATCTGGCATCCGATCCGATCCATGTCTTGTCAGAGGCTTTGCTTCGCTTGCTCACGATCCTCCAGAGGAATGTCAACTACTCTGCACAGTCTCACGCTGCTGTTCGTCAAGGCAGATGGATGAACCCGCCACCCCCTCCTTGTCCCTCTTTTCTTTTGTCCTTCTGAAAGACACCTTCATTTCACATATGAATAAGACTTACTGTAAGACATCCCTAATCAGTTAATCCATCAATAATATCTAATATGGTATTCATTTACATTGAATCTACGCGTATGACGTTGATGTTTTCCGCTGTGCGCGCTGTCAGGATGAGCCTTGATCATGACATCCACATGAAAACATGTCATCTCTTTGAAGCTTTGGTGCCTGAGGCAGATTAAAAGGGGGGAAAAAAAGAGAAAAAGATAGAAGAGTCATGCAAAGACTGAATTCATTTTTCTTTTTCACAAAAAGCCAGGATGCTTAAGTTGTCATCCATAGCAGGAATCCATATATCAGTCAGGATTGCAAAATAGAAGAAAATCTGCTTTCTATGTTTTATTATTTGTCTTTGTCCTTTGTTCATAACAAAGGACAATAATGGAGTGCCTTACTGTCTATATCAGTCATTATTATTATCAGTCTATTGACCACAGTAACATGTAGAGATGGGCAAAAAAAAAATCCATTCTTTTCAGTTTTTTTATTCTTTTGTGTGGCGATTCATGTATTGAAATCCTAAATTATAATTTTTTATTTAGCATGTTTCCATTTAAGGTATTAAAATGTGGCTGTTCCACTCTAAACCATTCAGCACTGGCTGGCAACACAGTAGGAGCAAATTTTTTGCTGACCTTGTTTTAAAATAAATGAATATAAAATCGGGATATTGATAAAACCGTGATGCTAACAGAATCGCAATACAAATAGAATCGTCATCCGCAGTAGATATTGTGATAATATCGTATCGGCTGGTCCCTAGTGATTCCCGTCCCCCACCTACAGTATCCTGACATTTTAAAAAGGAAGTAAATAGTCAAAAGTATGCAGAAAATTTGACGAACATATTTGTCTAAAAAGTCTGTACAGTACATGCCGCATCGTTCAAAATGGTGCTACAGCGCCGAACCCTGTTCCATCATGTCACTGGAAGGCGTAGTCCATAAAAATATAGTGTACCAAAAACTAATGTGAAAGATTTTCAGCGGTCTGCACGGAGCCCTGACCTTAACCCCACTGAACACTTCTGGAATGAACTCCCAAGCTGTGCACCAGGTTCTCTCACTTGACATCAGTGCCGGACTTCACTAAAACTCTTGGGGCTGAACGAGTAATTCCCCACAGCCGTGATTTAAAATCTGAGTAGAAAGTCTTCCTGAAAGAGTGGAGGTTATACAGTAATAACAGCAAAGAGTTTTAACCTTTAAGTGGAATTATCATATAGTATAAATTTCCTCGAAAGAATTAGTAAGTCAATTAGGCACATTCCAGAGCTGGAGTTCTAGGATGCGCAAACAAACAGTTCTGAGAACAGTTCTACAATCGGGTTCTGCTGGACAGAACAAGTTCTCTGATACTGTTCTCAGAATTGCTACTGTTTGCACATCTTTGTCTTTGATCTTAGTCATGAAGTTTGATACTTTCCGATACTTTTAATACCAACTCCCTGAGCCAGAGTCACTAGACTTTGGTATTTGAAAAAGATACAAGGGTTAGAAAAATTATGGTGATAAATTAAAGAAAATTCACCGTAACTCGAGCGACAAAATTGAGATTCTTATTTCAGCTTCAATTTAGTTTCGATGTGTTTCTCGTGAAATTCACTAGGAGAAACACATACTGTAGGTGGGACAGAACAATTAATGAACACGATCTCTTATCCTTTACGCATAAGAGAGGGAACCTCTTCTTTGGAGAAGAAAACGAGCAACATTAGAGCCACTTTGGAGCAAAGTGCGAGTCTATATAATGTAAGGTAAAAGGTCCATCTACATGCCATCATGTGACAAAAACTCAGTATATCCATCATTACGGTGGCAGGCTCGGGTTACGAGCTTGACGCCCGATTGTATCTGAGCGATTGAGAGTGAAGGACTTTGCTCAAGGGCTGAACAGTGGCAGTGCGGTGGCTTAAACCCAAGACCTTCTGATCAGACTAAGGCTCAGAGAAAATCAAAGTTCTCAATAAGTCAAACAATCTGAAATTCGAGGGATTTTAGCAGGTGACGTTTAGCAGACAAACTTTTTGACTAATAAATTTAACATTAAATGTATGAAACTGGGACCCTCATGTAACTTTAGATATTGTCTGCGTGTAGCTTTAGCTTACGGACAAGAGAGCTAGCCAAATCAAACGCTGAACTGTAATCAGACAGAGCTTCAGGCGTCATCTGAAAATATGAAGATTCCCTATTTGAAACTAGTTTTACCAAGGTTTTATTCATTAATATTAACAGACAGTATTATGCATGAATGCATAAAACAGCACTGTTGATTGCACTTGCTCATTTCTTGCTAAACGGCGAACTGAGCGGTTCAGTTTGCAATAACACAAAGTGAAAGTAAAATGCAGGTGATGAAGGTGAGCGGTAAAAGCTTTATTCATTCTCTTTATGTTATCACTAATATTGTGTGAGCCGAAGAGAGAGAGAGAAAAAAAAAAAAGAGTGCATGCTCACTCTCTCTCTTTCCCTCTCTCGTCAGACTAGTCAGAGTTATAGCAGATCACTTAAGATAGAATAGTCTGAGCTGATGTCACTGTTTAAAAAAAAATAAAAAAAAGAAATGAATGTGAACAAGTTTATTTTTGGGACTGTAAAGTTCGTTCAAAAATGAGAAATCGTCAGCTATGAACTTAAATTCATCCATGTTAGTGTGGGTGAACTTTGACCTAGCCCATGTGAAAAAGCTAACGTTATAAGGAAGGGGCTAAATATTTTAAAGGATTAAAATTGTAACAAAATCAGGGAAAACGTATTATGGAATGTATTACGGCACCGTGATAATATTGTATCGGGAGGAGTGTGATCATTTCAAAATGCTGCTATAGTACTGTTTTCAAAACTTTTTGTTCTGGTATAACGTGCAACACAGACCTACATATAACCCTGCTTGGTTGAAAAGCTGGTTTTCTGAATAAACAGGAGATTGTGTGCACATGATTATGAGCTGGCACAATAGGGCAGCTCAATATTAATAAAGTACCACTTAAACCTAACGAAATTCAGCTTGTGCTAAGATAAGAGAAGGCTAAGCAAACTAACTACCGCTATCGCAGAGTGGATGGCCATGGACTGGCGTCTTATCAACACTGGTGAGTTTAATTAGCTTATTATCTAGCATCAATAGCTGCAATCATCAGCAGGTGCAAGTGCACACAACAGAAGAGTTAATTGATGAAGCCTACGCGTTTGTTTGCATTACCTACACTGGGAACTGGGATCATTTTGCTGATGATTTGGCTGAATAACACTTAAAAAAAAAAAATAATAAATGAATATAATAATCATCTACTAACAGCCCTAACATACTATATACACAACTCTCAATGTTAAATTAAATGCTTTTAAAACTTTGAATCTAAAGTATTGATACTGATATGATACAGTAGCGAGATGGAACGGCCTCATTATACAGTATGCCGAGATCTCTCATTCAAACGAGCGTTTAAAAGAGTCCAGTAAAACTTTACAGCATTTCTAAAAAAGTCAGTCCTATTCATAAAAGCAAACCCAGGATCGGTGAGCATACAGTACATATGATATGATATGATGAACCCTTTCAGGAAAGGTTAAAGTCTTTATTACGCTCTGAGCGATAACCGAGAGAGCTGGCGAAGTGTCAGGGACCCCATTTTCTCCTGATTCAGCCGCTGCTAGTCTTCTCTTTGTCACGAGACAGCGTGAAAGACAAAGTATGAAACCAGTAGAGATGGAGGAAAAAAATAATTTCAGTTGCATATCACGATTCTTTTTCCAAATTCAAATCTTTTTCATTTATATGTTTCCATTTGAGGTGGTAAAATGCTTTTGTTCTTCTATGACCCTACAGGTGGCGCACTATTCACATATTGGCAGGCAGAACAGAATCCTATGTGGTACGAAGAATATTTATTTGCTAAGTTTGTTTGCAATTGTAAGAAAATCTAGAAATAAATAAATAAATAAATAAAAATGAATAAAAATGAATAATTGGGATTACGATCGCAATACCAATTAAATAGACACCTGGGTATCGTGATATTGTATCAGGCGCTCCCTAGAAACTGACGCACATGTTATATGATTAAATGGTTAAACTCGAAAGAGAGTTCTAAATATGTAGGAAAACTCACTCAGGTTTAACCAACACCCTATTCAACAGCTTCATCCCTATTGCTCCAGAACATCCTCGTACCCCAGTCTCTTGGCTGCCCCTTCTGCTAGTGGAGGGCCACAAGCTTATAAAGACCCTCCATGGACTTGACTTACAGGTAAGTATGATATTACCGGTTTATGGTTCACCAGGTAGCAAACAGGTGGGGTCTCTTGTTATGTCCGACCCTGCAGTCTCAGCATATGATCCTAATGGCAGGTTAATTCTCAGGCAGACATTTTGACCCTTATAGCCATCCACTCATCTCCAGCGGTTCTTGTCTCCAAGGAATCTGTTGCTATGGTTCATGAGTTTCACCTGTGTTTTGGTATGTAATCCAAGCCACTGATCCGCTCCTCTGTGTCTCCGCTCTCTCTCTCTCTCTCTATACAAGGTTTAGTGCATGGTATTGTCGTTTCTGTTTTTCTTGGGCAACTCTTCCAAAAGCTTGCTTTTATACTGCTGCATCTCAACATGCAACGTTTTTCAGAATATTTACAGTCTCTGATTATATGGGTTTTTTATTATTATCATCATCCTGTTCTCAGCATGCACTGTAACTGTAGTCTGATTGTATGCAAATGTATGTTTATCCAAAAACAATCTTGGTGATATTAAGATATTTGACTCCTTTTGGAATACAAAGTTTTCATTTCCTACAGCAGAGCACTGACACTGCTTTTAGTGTCTAGCATTGCTGTGATTAAAGTTATTTCATTTTCCTATTCATAAAGTCCTGACACTACTTCAAAGCTTATAAAACTGAATACAAATATGCAAATATTAATCTAACTGAATAACATTAGGACCGACCAAAGTGAACATGATGACAAGATAAAATGTCTGAAGAGCTGATGAATAACTTAATCTAATTATGGCTTATCTGATGCAGGCACACAAACATTGATTCTCAAGTACAGTATAATGTGGCAGAATGGTGGTTTGCTTCAGGCGAATAAGGATAAGGGTATTTGTAGCATGTCACAAATGCAGCACAAACCACTAGGAAAGTCAATACTGCCAACAATAAAAAGTCACCAGAACACCACAGCAAACCATGCACGAGGCCCAGCAGGCAAAGCACAGCCTCCAAACTGCCCAGACCCCAATCCAATCAATCACCCATGGAATGTGCCGGACAAACAAGTCTGATCCACAAAGCCCCCAACATACAACCCACAGCACCCGAAGAAGGATCCACTGCCGACATCCTGTTGCCAGATGCCAATTAGGATAACTTGACAGAAACGACCCCAGAACCTAGAGGTGTGACGAGACAGTGCTAACCATTAAGTCACCATACTGCTGGATGTATAATCAGTCCCACATAATTTCAAATCCACAACACAACCTTAAAACCTAAACAGCTTTACGAGAACATCCATGTTCCCAGGCACCTCTGTAATCTGTAATCACCAACAGACACACCTAATAATACTTTGCAAATCTCCAAACTTACAAGTGTGCTACCATGTCACTCACTCATCATCTATACCGCTTTATTCTGTATACAGGGTCACGGAGCCCTGGAACCTATCCCAGGAGACATTGGGCACGAGGTGGGGTATACCCTGGACGGGGTGCCAATCCATCGAAGGGCATGCGCACATACTCTCATTCAGAAACTAGACTAAACTTAGCCTAATCTGCATGTCTTTGGATTGTGAGAAAAAACCCACCAAGCACGGGGAGAACATGCAAACACACACGGACCCTAAAATGGGATTCGAACCCGGACCCTGGAGGTGCCACGCGATAGGGCTAACCACTACTCCATCGTGCCGCCATGGACTACACTGTTTTGCACTTCATGATTTGATTCACCTCGTGACCTTTGCACTATATTTTTGTTCTGACATTTTTTTTGGAAGTACCAAGATGTTCTGCAACTTAAAAAAAAAATAATAATCCCTCCATTCACTCCATCCTCTGGAACCCTACTCATACTGTATACTTGGTGCATCTGATGCTGAATGATCTCCCTCATTTAATGCATGAATGATCCCCAGTTCATATAGACATAAAACCAGCCAATGGCTTAGATTCCTGCACGATAGACATGTTAACAGGTCTAAAAGCATCAAACTGTGTTGTGAAGCCAGGTCAGCAAAGAGGAACGCCATTAAATCACATCACGCAGCACAAGCACGCAATTAACGCACGTAGTTTCAAACTGCATGCACAATAAAAGCATGCAGTTTTGTTTATTTATTCTCTTTTTTTTTAAACTGCATGCTTCATTGTTTTGCAAAAGAAGAGAAACTTCCCAACTTACCAGTGAGCTGGTCGTAAGATCCATCGAGTTCTCTGGAGTCGGACAAGCTTTGATCCCTGTTTTTTGTCTTCATTCTAATTTCTAGTAAACGCCTAAAACAACTAATGAATCAATAGATGCGTTAAAGCTTTAAAGAGTTCAAGATCTTTTTATTATTAAAAAAAAGAGAGAGAGAGAGGTAATTTATCGCGCGCTCTCAAAGATGAGCTCGCGACTTGGTTGTGTGCGAGGCGCAGTATGGCCACGAGCGCTTTCTCTCTCCCTCTCTCTCTTTTTTTCTCTCTCACACACACACACTCTCTCTCTCGACACACACACACACTCCCCCGGTTCACTCCGTGGTCATATTTCTCGACTCCACGTTCCACATTTGAACAGAAACGCCGGTTACCAAAATGCGCTCGTGCGTTGCCTCGAGCGCTGGGCAGCGCGAGCAAGAGGAGTTCCGTGAGCTGCGCGCGCTCGGCAGGTGGCTCGCGCGCGTGAAAATACCAATAGGCGAAAAACGAGCGTGCGCGCGCGCGCGTATTGCCGTTGCTCATATATGGTTTACTATCCGAGCAACAGTTGTGAGATAGTTGATGTAATACCAGAAAGTACCTTATGTACAAATAGCACGTATTTATACGGAAATACTATGTGGATAAAGGGGCATTCTACAGGAAAGGTGGATTCTTAGTGATAAAAAAATCTCCTGAAATGCATTTTCTTCTTTCACAGTTAGAACTTCTTTAATAGCAATAACTTACTTTTAAACTTTATGAACCTAAAAAAGGGAGAGCTTAATGATTTTTTTATTAAACATTTAATAACCGGTGTCACTTCTCTTCCTGGGAACACCAGTGAGGGTAACACCAATGGTGGTAACACCCTTAAGAGTAACACCAACAATGGTAACACCAATGACGATAACACCAATGATGGTAAAACTAATTACGATTACACCAATGACAATAACACCCTTAAGGGAAACATCAATGAGGGTAACACCAATGATGGTAACACTAATGATGGTAACACTAATGACAGTAACACCCTTAAGGGTAGCACCAATGATGGTAACACTAATTATGATAACACTAATTATGATAACACCAATGACAGTGGCGGCTGGTGCAATTTTTTTTTGAGGGGGGCGTGAACAAAATTAAAATTAAACTTTTAATAATCGCCTGTAAATAGCCATAAGAAGTCCTGGAAAAGCACCGAGTATAAGATCACTTGACTGCTGCTTAATTAGAAGATCAGGTCGATCTGGTCCAAGCTCTTAAACTTTTTTCTTTCTTCGTCCGATCGCCTTGCGAAGGGGTATTTTAGCAAAGAAATTACACAATTTTCTCTCATATTTAGCTGGTTTACACGTCGATCACTGTTCAATACACTTACTAACAATCTGTTGACCGTTAATAAGACTCGATGAGAATGGTCCAATCACATGAGCCCAAATATTTAAAAACAATATTGATTCGCTAAGAACAAAAGTGGGAGGGTTTAGGGCGCACAGTGCTGCGCCCCAAGGATTATTTGAAAAAATCCAATTAGAGGTCAGCTTCAAATCACATGCTTTTCAAAAATTTACGTGCCTATAAAGACACTCGTTTGTCTGACGCCCCACGTACACAAACACAAATGAACGTAATACAGTTTTAAAAAAAAATTTATTGTCAATAAATTATATTGAGAAATACATTGGAATATTGTGACTAAATGACTTTATTTCATTATTTAAATAAATAATGAATATGTTAAATATTTACATGTTAAAGTTGCATTCTTCTCTGCCTAACTTTAAGGGGGCGCCGCCCCTTATTAACCAGCCGCCACTGGCACCAATGATGATAACACCAATGACGGTACTGTAGCACCAATAATGGTAATTCCAATCACAATTTGAAGAAAAATCATTGTAAGGGCCATATTTCATTCTTGTGATTTGTTGTTGTGTTTATTTCATTTCAATTTATTAGTTAAGCGTTAAGCAT
>JAOVVA010000034.1:7369259-7398534 GCA_028565275.1 Leiocassis micropogon
CTCTTCTCGCCGCAACAAAGTCTGTGTAAATATTAATGTGCTGTAGGGTGGCAATTAACTACGATAAGCGTTTTCGCACATATACAGTACTCTTTATTTAACGTAAGCAGTTAAACATTGGACATTGGAAAAAAAAGGATCCCAAATCACAGATAGTCTACGTTGATTTAAATAAAAATTTTTTTTTCTTTTTTTTTTTGAAAAGCTCTGTGATTTAAATCAATAGGTGTGTATTAGCGAGCGAGAGAGAAAGGGCGAGAGAGATATAGATGACTCTTTCATTAGGTGTTCACAATGACACTTAGATTCTGTGATCGATACGATTATACGGTAATGAAGTGTCATCGCTTTCATCCATGTGAAACATGTCCCAAATCAGCACTGCGGTAGGGAATAAATCGCTAATCTATTTTGTGAACTCAAACAGCATTCTCAGCCCTAGGGTTCCATCTGTCCTTTGAACCCCTGAATTTTGTTCAGAATTTGACACAACCTGGTGCTCACAAAGACTTTCGGAATGAAGGTCAGTAAATTAGGTCTTCTGCGATAAACTGGTCGGAGGTCACAAAAGGCTTAAAGGCTTTTAGGGCTATGTTCTAGTTTGTATTAATATTGTATTTCTATGCTTTGTGTGTTGTTGTTGTTGTTTTTTTTTTATGAGAATTTGAACTGAACAGACTTGGCAGCAGTTCAACCCTTTCATTCTGCCACCAATTGAATTAAACAATATTCATGTGAATATAATAGAATATTCATGGCCATATGTTTATACTGCAGGGCTGGCCCTGGGTCTGTTGGCGCCCTAGGTGGGTTGTTACACTGGCAGCTCCCAAAAACACCCCCATCTGATCATCAAATCTGACCCAAGCAATAAACAGGGTTAGGGTTAGACCTTGCTTTTTGATCATTAGGTTTTTAAAATAAAAAATAAAAAATTCCCTACAGAAATAATAATGCATGAAAGAATGACTACAAAGCACAGTATCATGCATCAATATCATGCGTTATTAAAAATTAGTACATGTGTTTCAAACAAGGTAGATAAAATAAGTACTGTAGAACCACCCTTATCAGTGAGAAATGTGAAATAAATGCTTTCTGTAGGAGTTTATCAGTCTCTTAAATTTAGCAGTCCCTTAAGGCGACAGTGCTAATCACTATGAAATAGTCGTACTGGAATAGACCAATCTTTAGGGATATGGGACGGGGTCCGTCCATCCGGCAAGAGATACTCCCCACTTTGAAGATATATCCATCATTTCTGTGGCAGAAAAGCCAACACCCAACTGTATCTTAGCACTTGGGATTGAAGGACCTTGCTCAAGGGTCCTACAGTGGCAGCCCAGTGGCATTAGATCTCCTGATCTAATTAAACGGTACAATCACTCAATATGTGATACACGAGACAGGATGCTGCTGCCTTTGAATCAAAGCACATGGTGTTATACAGTAAACATGACATTTCTAATTAGGAAAAGCTCACACTAAAATAATAATAATAAAAAAGGACACAAATAAGTACATAAATAAGCCAGTTAAACAAGTGTTCATAATGATTATTATTAAGACATTACATATTACCATTATACACCGACAGCATAGCCACTTTGTGTCCAAGAAGCTGTTGTACTATACTTCCTACACCCGGTTTTGTCCACTACGTCCCGCTCTCTGACCTGGATTTTTGTATGTTTAAATTAGGAACCAAAAACCATTTACACTCCAATGACCAAGTGTTTGGTTGCTCAACCAAAATTCAGTTCACGCACTTCCATAGTTCATCAACTTGAACTTTTTTAAATGCGGTACTCTGAGCAGTGCAAACTATTTTATTTTTTTTTTCATTTTATGCATGCATCCCCAGCCGTGCACGAACCAGCATGGCTTAAAGCAGCATTGTGTACACTGCCTCATGCACAATGTTTTGATTTACTCCAGTTTGATTAAGAGCTCAGTATATGTGACTTGACATTCATAGCAAACTAGCCGGACAAATAGGTCAGCAGCAGTTTTAATATACTGTACCTGGTACAGTATATGATCATTTTTGACTCAACTGCGAGATGAATGCATGAATTCAATGTAACATATAAAATACTTCCACAAATTAACAGATTTTGAATTATATTAATTGCTAAATCAAACTTATTGTAAACAACACTGAACAAAATAAAAATAAATGGCAAGTCAATTTCCTTAATTTTTACTATCATCATCATCATCATCATGAAATAGGTCAAGTATAGGGAATTTAATGAAATATAATCTACCTACTGGTACACCAGACTGGTATACTGGTCTTGAAACCCGAAAGTTACACAACAGATGCACAACAGATAAAAGCTTGAGGCAGATGAGCTGCAACAGCAGAAACCCACATTGGGTTTCAGCTCCTAATAGGAATCTGAGCCTATAAACTGAACAGTTAAAGACTGATAAAAAGACCAAGAGATGTTTTACAAATCAACATCTGTGCAGTTTTAAGAAGGCTGTGTATTGGACGTACTGTCAGCAATTAGGAACAGATTCAGAGTAATTCTGTGAAAAAACTAATTTTCTTTTTCTTTTCTGATCATAAGAAAGCAGATTATTTTATTCCAGCAATATTCACAAAATAAAAAATAAAAAAATAGAATACTCCATAAACCTTTGACAAATAGGCTTCAATTCTCTTCCGTCTTATAGAAAATTTAATCTTGATGAGCAAATTATTGCATTTCTCCCTTTTTATCTGCTCATTTATTGACTCTGATATTATTAGCCAAGCAAGTAAGAACTTGATTCGCTCTGGAGATTAAAGGGATTTTTGACTGGTTTCACAGAACTGCTCTTGATCTTCGTGATGAATCAAGCTGCTGAATTTCATTCGTTTGAGTGAGTGAATAGATCAAGTGAGCATGAATGATGGATCAGTTTTGCAAAACAAATGCAACCCTACAGATCTTCATTCCTGGCTTGTGATTTCTGGAATGAAACTTTTAGAAGTGCTTCTAACACTCGGACAATATATACTGTAACTGCGTCACTAAAATGCACATTATAAATAAATGAAGAATGCATGGTGGCCAAGAAGTGCCAAACAAAATAACAAAACACAAAACAAAATAACAAATTTGAAAACAAAATAACATATTCAAAAACAAAATAACAAAACCGAAAAACAAAATAACAAAACTCGAAAACAAAATAACAAAACCGAAAACAAAATAACGAATTTAAAAACAAAATAACAAAACCGTATGTTGTTTTTGGTTTTGTTTTAGGCTGTTGTTTTTGAATGTTATTTTGTTTTCAAATTTGTTATTTTGTTTTGCACTTCTCGGCCACCATAAGAATTTTAAAAATACAACAACTAATAATAATAATAATAATAATAATAATAATAAATAAAATTGTTGTTGTATGTCCCAGTGCTGCAGTAACTGGAAGTTGTTAGTGCTGCTTAATGATACTATTTGCCCTCAAATGGAAAATTGTATGAGTTCGTTACTGAATGATTATGAATATTAATGTTAATGTACCAGGTCTAACTCTGTTTGCTTTAAATCAGATTTCATGCTGAATAGTCTCACTGGAGAAGTGCTCAATCTGCGAGTGTTTTTGGTGGTTGTTTTGTCCAGCAAGAATTTTTGGTTGTGCCAACTTTTTAGACATTGAGACTAATACTGTTCTTATATTTGGACCAATGTTGACTACATGCTGGAATAATGTAGAACAAATGACCTCAACACAATGTTGCAAATAGGACATTCAAACAATATTTACTGATAGCATTTAGGTTTAACCCTCAACAGTATCTTGTCCTTGAAATCGCCATATTATTGCTGGTAGCTTTTTGTCCCCTACAACCATACTGATGGCTTGAATATGTTTCCTTTTCTCACTGAAGGAGTTGCTTCTTCTGCTGAACAAACAAAAAGTGTGATAATAGCCTTGAGGTGGTGTGAGCACTGATTTGCAGGACTCTGGCCAAAATATTTTTTTCTTTTGCACCATGCAGCTAGGCAGCACGGTGGTGTAGTGATTAGCACTGTCGCCTCGCACCACCAGGGTTCGGGTGAGTGAGTGAGTGACCATGCAGCTAATGCCATGCATGAAAAATGGGCATGGATTTCATTACTAAGCTGAACGCAGGATGTTTTTTGTAAATAAATCTGGATGCACAGTAATTTATGTGATAAAATATTTTTAAATATTTTAAATGAGCATAGATCTGATGATGGCCTTGGCAAGAAAAATGAAAATCACTGTGATTATTTAAACCGGATGGCTAACATAAAACTGTCAAAGCACTGAAACACCATAAATAACTGATATTTAGTATATGCATGGGAATTTATGAAGAATTCTTTTAATGAAAAAATGTAAAATAATTATACATTGATCAGCCATAACATTAAATCTATTAACACTAAAACCACCTAGACTTTGGGTTCCCGCTATGTTGCCTGGGCAGCTCTGGTCCCTTGGGGCAAGACATGGATTCTTTGTGTATTATGGATTGCGGGACAGAGCCTCCATGGATCAAACTTGTTTGTCCGCCGCATCCCATGAGTGCTCAATCGGATTGGGATCTGGGGAGTTTGGAGATGGAGTTAGTGGCCTTGGGCTCTTTGCTTGCCGGGCCCAGTGCATGGCAGGCTGTGGTGCAGTGTGTATTCTGTTGAATTTCATGACGATTTGTGCTGCATTGGTTTTTCTTTGGGATCGGACTGAACAGACTGGTCTTTGTTCCCGTGGGCATGGGTGAGCCTTGGGCACCCATGATCTTATTACCAGTTTGCTGGTGTACAGTTGGTGAATTTATTTGGCAGTAGCATAGATGTTATGGCTAATCAGGGTCCCGGTTAGGTTTGTGCCTGGAGTTTGCATGTTTTCTGGGTGCTTGGTGGGTTTTCTCTGGGTACTCCGGTTTCCTCCTACAATCAAAAACATGCAGATTAGGCTAATTAGGCTAATTGCCGTTCCAAAAGTGCCCATAGTGTGGGAATGAGTGTGTGTGTGCATGTGTGTGTGCCCTGCGATGAATCGGAACCCTGTCCCAGGGAGTACCCGACGACCCTGGCATACAGGATAAAGCGGTATAGATGATGAGATGACTTGTAAAGTCTTACATGGTACATGTTGTTTAGTAGTTTAGAAAATATTTAGGAAATGCTGCGTTAAGGATGCAGAGGCAGTCTCAACTTTAATGACCATCATAAAACTTCATATCGTCTTTTTGCAGAGATCTTTGGCTTTCTATGGGGAACCTCATAGCTTCACATGAGTTTATTTTTCACTGCTTTCAAACGAGACGTTAGCTGCACTTCAGGCCAAAACTATGGTGTAAAATAAAACGTATTACTTTTTACCCATTAATGAATTCCTTGAAAGACTAATGCCCCAATCGACATCGCAATAAACACAGAAAAGCTACAGGAGCATAAAACGAATGGTTTACAATGGGCATCGCAGTCTCCTGTGGTTAAGCTGGGGCTAAATAGAATCTGTAGGGCATCTTTATATCCACATCTACTTTCACAGGTGGAGCGAGCCTACATAATGTGATTTAAATGAGCTGTATATAGGAAAAGAAGGATTGGAAATGCGACAGAGAGTGATGAGAGTCTACAAGGTTAGTGTGCTTCACTGAACAAGAGGATAAGCTGTGATGAGGCAGTCGCTGTCTATGGATAAAGAGATTGAACATCTGGTGTTATGGATGAGCGAGCCATAAAGACATAAGAATTTATACCTGTTTGGTAAAAACCTGGCGTTCTTCCTTTTACGATCAACCATTTTTCTTCAGTAATGCAGCACGGTTAAATGTAGGCCTTAAACAGCCGTTTTCCACAAAACCATCACTCAGAGGAAGTCAAGAAATCAGAGCCCAATTTAGATCCCAACTAGATAAAATGACGGGTTAAAAATGTCTTTCAGTGTGGTGCTGCCACAGAGTCTTGAAAGGGAAGGCCGTAGAAAGAAGACACAACATATCAGAGGATATCATGCCATTTCATCGCAAGGTACTTGTTATGGACAAGATTCATAATGTCGATTGGACAGTTAAACAATCCTCTCAGATTCGTTTATCATACATTGACGATGACCCACCTAATATTGAGTAGGTCCCCTATTTTGCCACCATAACACTGATGCACTGTGTGTTCTGACATCTTTCTATCACAACCAGCATTATCCTTTTCCTCAGTTGGATTTACACTAGGACTTGTATTGGATCGGACCACACGAGCCAGCCTTCGCTCCCCATGTGCATCAGTGAGCCTTGGCTGCCCATGGTTTTCCTTCCATGCATCACTTTTGGTACGTCCTGACCACTGCAGCCTCAGAGCACCACTCAGTAGCTGCAGTTTTGGAGTTTCTTTGAACAAACAGTCTAGTCATCACAATTTGTGCTTGTGCAAGGAATTTTCATGTTCTCTCCATGCTTGGTGGGTTTCCTCTAGGTACTCCAGTTTCTTCCCATAGTCCAAAGACAGGCAGGTTAGGTTTAATGGCATTCCCAAATTGCTTGATGTGTTAACAGAGCTTGTGAGTGAGTGTATGTACCCTACCATTCAAGTTGTACCCTGCCTTGTGCCCTAAGTCTCCTAGGATAGGCTCTAGGCGCCCATGACCTTGTGTACGGCATAAAGCTGTATAGGCGAAATTTCTTCTACTAAGTTGATGGTTTTCTACCACCTTGGATTTCCATGCACAATCAAACCCAGCCCCTGGAGGTGCACGGTATCTGTGCTAACCACTAAGCCATCATGCCGCTGTGGATCATAAATTGAGATCATTTAAGTGCTTGATGAAATCATACCCAAATCATCAGTAGTAACTAGAACTACTGTATGTTAAATAGTAAAAGTAAGAGCATTTCCATATGCAAACAATTTGATGAAAACTCACAGGATTGGGACTAAACAGCTGAGTGGCGATAAGAAAACCATTTGTTAGTGAAGCCACTTAGAAAAAAAATGCTTCAGTTTGCTGGGGAGCATGAAAGTCATGTGGTTTGATGAGTCCAGGTTGAGCCTATTGCAAAGCGATGGGTTCATCAGGGTAATAAGCGGAGCACATGAAGTGGCCACTGTACAAGCCTCTGGAGGCAGTGTTATGATCTGAGGGTGCCTTCCGTTGGTCAGGTCCAGGCTCAGCAATGTTATGTAGCAATAAAATGAAGTCAGCTGACCACCTCAGTGTACTGCACTGAATGACCAGATTAAGGCATCAACTGAGTTTTTTGCTTCCCTCTTGGCACAGACATATTCCAGGACAGAAATATTGAAAGTGTGGTTCTGGAGTATGATCATCACATTTTATGCCATAATCAATTCTAAAACTCGATCTTACTGTAGAGTGTTAATTTCTTTTTAACCCAAGGAGTGTATATAGGAATCAATATGACATTTACACTCCTAAATGTGGGAATAAGACAAGTAGAACACTACATTATAAAAACTGGTGGAGAAACACGAAGACATGTGGACATGGTCTGCTCACGATGTCTGTTTAGTTCCTCATTATCAGGTACACACTAGTCTTAGTTTCACACATTCCTCCCATGGGATTCAGAGCATCTGGTACAGTATCTGTTGTAGACTTTTTCTGATGACAACCTTCATGCACTTCCACGAGCTGGTTTCCAGCAGGTAACGAAACTTCTAATCCTGACAACGCGACATTTTTGGAGCATGACATAGTTGTCTACAAATCAGTAAATAAATAATAATCGACGGATTTGCACAAATAATGTAGTGGTGAGTAATCATGTCGCTGTTTCTTAAAATACGATTATTAAAATATCATAAAGGAACTATTTGCTCCAGTTGTGTAAGTAAAAAATGTGACTTTTTGTATTTGATGCTTTTTTCTTTTTTATATGCAATCGTTAAAGGTGGCAAAAATTCTTTAGAAACAGATCGATATTATATGTCCTTTCTGTCTGATCCAGACACCTTCACTGGTTCTAAGCACATTGCAAGGGACATCAAAAATAACCTGTTATTGTTTTTTTTTTTTTATTTATTAAGTGGGATTTAGGAATCCATCAATTTCAGAAAAGATCATTGTCGTTATATCACTCTATATGTTTTTTTTTTTTTTACACTAACACTAGTTTATTAGATATAATGATCTAGTAATTCAAATAGTGCCACCACAGTGAGAAATATGATGATGCACAGTATGATCCTGGGGATATTCTTAAGATGGGTATAGATACTGTACAGCGGACAGTTTATCTTTTCCTTAATCAAACCCTCCTGTCATGTATTACGTAATGCTATATACAGTATATGCTCCACATTCCTGCATGTGGCGTACTCCTGATTGCGCTTCCTCAGGAAAGAACAGCAATTATAATTAACAAAAAACGCTATACGTACATCACTATTGCTCGTTGATGCTACAGTAATAAAGATTAAACGATTCGGTTTCATCTTTGTGCTATCAGTTGTCTCTTATTTTTCTGGTGTTGATACAAGAGCTTGTTTGGACTTTCTTTTTCTTTCTTTTTTATCCCCCCAAAGATCTCTATCTTTAAAAAAAAAAAAAAAAAAAAACGAAAAACATAGCCGCCTAAGAAATAATAAGAAATACAGAAAAAAAGAGTGGAATCCCCATGGAGACTGATGAAAGTCTACAAGGGTGTTGTGCGGCACTGAACGAGAGGTCAAGCTGTGATGAGGCAGTTGGAGCCTGTAGATGCAGAGATAAAGAAAAATTAACCAGCTGGCGTCATGGAAGAGAAGAGCAAGTGGGTGATGCAGTTGTGAGAGATGAGAGATAGTAAATATTTGGTTAAACAAACTCATTTCGTTTAACCATTTAGATCCCGAATAAATATAATAGGTGAAGCTAAAAATAAGATTAGTGTAGAATTTCCATGGAAATGACTGACACCTGTCTTCCTCAGGTTTCCATGGTTACCTATGATATCTTTAATTGGAATCATACATTTTCATTCGGAAAGTATTCTATATATTTGGAAAGGATTTATAGAAATTTATTAAGTGGAGAGTCACATTGTCACACTACGCTGCTGATATTTACATGTGTACATGTGTACACATTTCACAGTATGTATTTGCATATATACATGTGTACACATTTCAATTATCTGTACTTTACCTGAGTAGGTTTATTAGGCCATGCATTTGACCTTTACTCCACTACATCCTACAGCGAATATCTGTACTTTTTACTTCACTACATTTCTGCATGGCATCGCGTTACTTAACCACAGTGGTGTGTAGCATTTAAAGCGCCACCTGCTGACTATTGTATGTATTTGCGTGGTTAGACTTCCCTTCATGTAACACTTGTGTTGTTAACTGTCCCTTTTTGCAGGATAGTAACTCAATTACCTCACCTCTGTTGTTTTTCTAAGTTTGTGTTATTTAATGTTTAAAAAAAAAAAAAATGTTTATTTAAGGTTATTATTTCAGTGTTATTTGTAACGAGGAAGAGAGAAACATAATTTTGATTCTCTATATGTATGCACTGTACATGTAGCAGAATTGACAATAAAGTTGACTTTGACTTAATAATGTAGCAGGTGGTTGAAATTAGAAGCATAAACATATACACACACCGGTAACTGAAAATACAGAGGGGCCCAAAAAATACACACTTCAACAATGAAAATGTACGCCTTTAGAGGAAAGATAATACCACACACTGCTGCCATCAATTAATTCAAGTTTTAAAAAAGGGCATGTTGAAGTGTGTATACATTCATTGGGCCTATCTGTATATTCTGTGTATGGCTTAGCGATTAGTACTGTTGTCTTGCAAGGCATTAAGGCATTGGACTACGGTTTAGTGGTCAAAAAACCATGACCACCAAGTTGTCCCTGTGGGGCCCTTGAGCAAGGCCCTTAACCCTCAACTGTTCATATGTACAATGAGATAAAAATGTAAGTCGCTTTGGATAAGGGTATATGGCAAATGCCAAAATGTACTGTAATGTCTGTGTGCATGGAGCTTGCATGTTCTCCTTGTGCTTGGTGTGTTTCCTCTGGGTACTCTGGTTTTCTCTTAAAATTCTTTAACAGTTTAAAAAATTGCCCATAGTGTGTCAAAGTTGACCGGAGATGCTATCACAATTGTAAAAAAGAGAATAAATACAATGGTCACCATTGGCCTCCACAGTTCATAGTTGGACGACAGAGGTTTCTAGATGGATGTGTGTGTGTATACAGTAGAGAGAGAGAGAGAGAGAGAGAGAGATGGAGAACTTTTACTTGAGTAATATTTTACCTAGAATATCTCAATATCAAATATATATATAAAGTAGTCAGTCAACAGTCATACTGAAAGAAATGCCATATAATCCATCTCTGTTCCGAGCGGCTCATGGTGCATTACCGTCCGTCTTTGGAATCGTCTCAGGGTCAGCACACTATATCAGAAAACTTGATTGATTGACTGCGGAGGGATGGAAAGAAGTGTGAAAAAAAGACCTCATCACATTCTCTTTCCTAGCATGGACAATGCAATAAACAGCTTCAGTTAGCAAGAGAGTCACGACAACAAGTTAACAACTCTGCCACAAATCATCAACATGGCTATGAATCACAGAGCTCTGGTCCAATATCACTGCCAGAGCCAACCACACACCTGCCCATGACATCGCCATCACAAACTGTTAATAACTTCAAATATATCAGAGACACTCAGGGTTTATAGATCTGCTTGGCTGCTATTATTTGTGTCATTTGTCTTTAACAATCCAAATATATGTCCTTTCATAAGAACACCTCTCACTAAAAGATTTTGTTGTGTCTCCAAAGTCGAAAGTTGACTCATTGTAAGGGAATTGTATTAAGAGCTTTTGATTAAACCAGAAGGAATCCTGGAAATCACTTTCTTAACAGGGTGGATGAGAACATACAATATATAGTGCTGACGGAACCCTTTTAGACCCTTTCATGTTTTCCACATTTTGTTGTTTCACATTCATGTTAAAATTGATTTAAATCTGAATAGAGGAAACTTTCAAAAGAAATTGTGTCAGGCTTGCAGCATCATTCACAAGCAGCATCATTCACATACTTGTGTATACAGTAGTTATGTAAATTTTTCAACAAAAAAAAACAACACTCCAAACAACTCTTTTCACTTTGTCATTTTGTAGTATTGCGTGTAGAATATTGAGGGGGGAAAAGGATTTAAATTAAAAACATAACAATATGTGGAAAATATAAATAGGCCTGGAACCTTTCTTTCATCACTGTAAATAAACCAAATATACAAAAGAGAGAATTTTGTGGTGTTTTAATTTTTGTAAAGAAAAAAAAAATAAAAAATGAGGCAGCATGGTAACTTAGTGGTGTCGCCCTGCACCTCCAGGGTCCGGGTTCGATTCCAGCCTCGGGTCTGTGTGCAGGCTGAGATTTCAGGTTCTTCCTGTGCTTGGTGGGTTTTCATATGGTGGCCGAGAAGTGCAAAACAAAATAACAAAAGCAAAAAGTACAAAAATAGGATTAGTGTAGAATTTCCATGGAAATGACTGACACCTGTCTTCCTCAGGTTTCCATGGTTACCTATGATATCTTTAATTGGAATCATAGATTTTCATTTGCAAAGTATTATATATATTTGGCAAGAATGAGTTTATTCACTGCGCTGATGCCATATGATTGGCTGATATTTGCATATATACATGTGTACACATTTCAATTATCTGTACTTTACCTGAGTAGGTTTGTTAGGGCATGCATTTGACCTCTATTCCACTACATCCTACAGCGAATATCTGTACTTTTTACGTCACTACATTTCTACATAGTATTGCGTTACTTAACCAAAGTGGTGTGTAGCATTTGAAGCGCCACCTGCTGACTATTATGTATAATTGCGTGATTAGCCTTTCCTCTATGAAACGTTTAATAACATAGCAGGTGTTTAAAATCAGAATCATATCGGTAATTCAAAATACAGAGGGGCCCAAAAAATGAAAAATAACTTGAAATATATACGCCTCTCTGCTGACAATCACATGATAGCATCAACAATGGTGCAACTATTGACATTTAGAGGAAACATAATACTACACATTGCTGCCATAATTCAATTGGAGTTAAACAAAATGGCATAGATAACAACTGTTGAAGTGTGTATACATGTATTGGGCCTATCTGTACAGTATATTCTGTGTATGGCTTAGTGGTTAGCACTGTCGCCTTGCACCACCAGGTTCGCTGTGCTTGGTGGGTTTCCTATGGTGGCCGAGAAGTGCAAAACAAAATAACAAAAGCAAAAATAAAATGAAAAATACAAAAACTAAATAATAAAACTGAAAACAAAATAATAATTCAAAAACAAAACAACAGAATTGAAAACAAAATAACAAATTCGGAAACAAAACACCAAATCAGAAAACACATTTACCCTGTATACAGGAAATAAAGCGGTAAAAGGAACACTAAAAGAGCAGTGAAATTCAACAAAATTGACATTAACATTATGCAGTAGGCTATACCCACTGAGACAGCTTATCATTATTCACTCTTTCTTTATTCTTCTTGAGTGAGTGATTTATTCTGGTTAAGGTCAGGGTGAATTTGGGGTCCATCGCAGCCACACTTAAAACATTTATAACCCTACTTTTACAGCCCTTCACAAACCCATTTGATGGACATTTTAGGCAAGTTTAGGGAACTTAAATCTGATTAAAATAATGTGAAAAAAAAAAACATACACACTCCCACTGTGATCTCATTTTCATTCTTTTTCTCATCTCATCCTTCCTCTTGGCTCCCTTAATGTGTTTCCATTTCCATGACAGGTTTATCCTTCACCTTTTCCTCCTTTTTTTTAATAATCCATCTCCATTGTCATCTCATGACAACTGATTTCTCACTCTTCGTCTTTCTCTGTTTTTCTATTGCTATGTCACATACCTGTCCTGACCTCTGTGAATATGAGTGACTAATAACTATTTAGGGCAAGTAAACATAACGTGCAAGTAAATTTAGAAACTGGAAATGTCGTCAAACCTTCCCGTTCTATTATGGGTGCTGCATTCTGGGAAAAAAACAAAAACAAAAACTGTAGCTTGTGTAAACAACCACTGAACCTTCTCCGTAATAACACCAAGGGTCTTTCACTGCTGTTACAAGTTACTACATAATCAGAAACCTTATACGCTTATACTGCCTTCTTGGTAAGTAAGAGAAAGACATGCTTCATCTAGTTTCGAATGTATTTTACACATTCTTCAACATTATGGAACTGGCCTGTCATCTGGTACTGTATGATGACACACAGCTGTAGGTTTCACTGAAACAACTTGACAGATGACAAATAAGTAAATACAGTAGCAGCTACACCGATGACTACACCGATGTGTCATCAGCAAAGCAGAAGCTGATAATAATTTACATTCTGTATAAACATGTTTATTTGTCATCCATCATGCAGGCGTTGTCCTCATGCCATGTTTAAGATTAATTATACTTAAACATTATACTTAAATATAGCATACATACTTTAACTGGCCACTTCATTTAATCCACCTGTTCAACGGCTCATTAATACTAATATCTATTCAACCAATCACATGTCAGTAACTCGGTGCATTTAGGCACTTAAGTAGACATACAGTAGTCAAGATAATGTGGAGGAAAGGTGATTTAAGTGATTTTGAACATGGCATGGTTGTTGGTGACAGATGGGCTGCTCGGAGTATTTCCGAAACTGCTGATCTACAGAGATTTTTCTGGACAACCATCTCTAGGGTTTACAGAGAATGGTCTGAAAAAGAGAAAATATCACGTAAGTAGAAGTTCTCTGGGCAAAAATGCCACGTTGATGCCAGAGGTCAGAGAAGTATAGACAAGCTGGTTAGAAAGGCAACAAGTAACATCTCATTACAACTGAGGTATGCTGAAGATCATCTCTGAATCTTTGACAACACGTCGACCCTTTAAGCAGATGGGCTACTGCAGGAGAAGACCCCACCAGGTGCCACTCCTGTCAGCTAAGAACAGGAAACTGAGGCTACAGTTCACAAGGGCTCACCAAAATTAGACAACTGAGGACGGGAAAAAACGTTGCCTTTCTGATGAGTCTTAGTTTCTGCCATAATAGAAAACCAGAGGTGGGCAGAGTAGCCTAAAATTGTACTCAAGTAAGAGTAGCTGTACTTTAAATTAATATTATTCAAGTAGAAGTAAAAAGTAGTCATCCAAAATATTACTCAAGTAAGAGTAAAAAAGTATTCGGTGAAAAGACTACTCAAGTACTGAGCAACTGAAATTATGTAAGCAGCCATGATAATGATAAATGATCAAATAATGTACAAATTATTATTATTTCCAAATAATAAATAAAATAAAACAGTTAAAACTAAATATCTTTACAAAATAGCAAATTAAGTATCAAGAAACACATTTTTTTTTACAACATAAAGCTTTTGAAATAAACCCCTACTGTGGGTAACATATGTATGTTTGAACAGTGTAAACTATTTCCAGTGTAAGATATACTGTATATTCAGTTGCCCTCCAAATGACTCAGCAGATAGAAAATAACATTAGAACATATGTACAAGAGGTCTCACTTTACCATAAACTGTGTGCAGCCTCTAGCTTATTTGTTAATTATATACTTAAATAAATAAAACAGCTAAACTGTCATGTTTCCTCAGGTTAGACGTCGAGTTTTTATATGCTGAAATGTCTGTCTGTTTGGGCAGACAGAAAAGACACCACAGTATGAAACTGTCCTTTTGTTCTTTTCTTCCTCTTCTCTTGTAGCATTGGAGACACATCCCTCCGCCATTTTTATGTTTTCATTCGCTGTCTACCGCGGCGGTCTGAAGGCAGAACCAAGTATTAGCAAAGTGTACTTAATGAATTGCCCAGGAAGTTAAGTTCATTGCCCAGGAAGTGTAGGTGGCCCTAAAGTAGAGCCTTATGGAACACCAGAACATTACTGACGCTGACAAATTGTCAACTGTCAAAGAGGTATGATCTAAACTACAAAACATTCCCCAAACTTAATTTTTTTTATTTTTTTGTTTTATCTAGATACAATATCGTAATGGATTGTAAGAAAAGCTGCAATGAGACTTAATAGAGATGCACTTCCAGTAGTGTCTACCAGTAGTAGGTAATTTACTTCTTTAACCAGCACTGTTTCAGTCCTAAATGCTGACTGGAAGGTTTCAGGAAATATCTTTCCTGTATTTAGCTGCTGATCTGCAACGTTTTCTAGAATTTTGGAGATGAAATTAAGATTTGATGTTAAGTTTTGTTAATACTTTAAAACTGACATTGGTAACGGACAAGGTTTGTAATCACTAGCTTGATAACTAATTAAATAAACTAATTATAGTTTAGTAGCTATAGTAGCTTTTTAAATATATTAATTATTTAAAATAAATTACTCATAAATCGCTCAGTTCATATGCAGTCATGTTTAAAAGTTAGTACGCCCTTTGTTAATCCTATGTTTTTTTTGGTTTAAAAACATAATTTAAAAAATCGTCTAATCGTTGCGGGTCTTAGTATTAGGCAAATACAACCTCAGACAAACATATAAGTTTTTTTTTTATCATGCTATTATTTATTGAACAAAAATGAAGCCAAAAACTGAAAAAGTTGGCAGGTGAGTTCCCCCATGATTCAATAGCTTGCAGCTCCACTGTTAGCAGCAATAACCTGGAGTAATCAATTCCCTTCTGACTTTATGTCTTTTACATTATTTTTGAGGAATTTCCATTATTTTGAAGGAATTTCAGAAATTCAGTCTATTAAGATTTTTGGGTACTTGCGTATTCACAGCTCTCTTAGGGTCCCACCACAACATTTCAGTTGGGTTGAGGTCTGGACTTTGACTAGGCCATTCCAAAAATCTTCATTGTTTCATTTCTCAGTCATTCTGATGTAGATATAAATGGTGTACTGCGGATCATCGTCCTGTTGCATGACCCAATTTAGTTTTAGGCTGTCGGACAGATGGCCTCACATTCGCCTCTTGAAAATTCTGGCATACAGGAGGAGTTCATGGTCAACTCAATGACTGCGAGATGTCCAGGTCCTGTGGCTGCAAAACAAGCCCAAATGATCATCCCTTCACTGCCATGCTTCAAAGGGTATAATGTGTTTTTACTGGAATGCTGTTTGGTTTGTTTTGATTTTTTTTAGAATTATCTAAGAAAAGAAACATGTGCAATATCCAAGGTAAAGCACTGTCTTTCACATTTTAGATTAACTTTCCATATTTTCTTAAGGATCTTTAGCCCTTTAAAAGGTACAATGTCTTGAGAATAATTCCGATATCAGACAGTTGAAATTACACCCATGAAGCAGAGGTGTCAGTCACATAAGTCATACAAACCCTGGCTGAACACCCCCCTGAGGCAGCATTGTGACAGTGTCTGGAATGTAAATGCACCACTGGCACTCTCCAGCTTATTACAGAAAGTGATTTAGTGCCTGCATCTACCAGCAGAACATAATAAGCCAATAATGATGACTGACTGGGCTGCATGCATTCTATTAATAGTGCCTGCTCCCTGAGCGACCATGTGTTTCCACGCTTGGCTGAGCAGGCGAAAAGCTTTGGCTCTGTGACATCATTTTAAACACAAAAAAATCCCATGCATGTTGCTGAAGGTATTGTAAATACTGGCTCAATGGGACCATCTGAACTATAAACTGTATTCAAAATGAGCTTTTTGTATGAAAAAAAAACAATGCAATTTAGGTTTTAAGGGAGATTTAGAAAATCCATTTATATGGCACACGTATCGCAGTGCCGAATAGACACTAAAGGATTTTTTCATGATCATAATGCTAAATAGTTGGGTCTTCTTCCATTAGCTTTTTTTGTAATTCATATGTAGAAAAAAAGCATTTCTCTAAAAGCATTTTTCCAAATAGGCCTAATTTGCCTATTTTGCCAAGTTACTGTATAATTAACCCTCTCTTGAGTAAGACAAGAGAGGGTGGGATGATTTACATTACAGCATCATGACAACTGTAGCCGGACCTTCCTATGGGCTCATGGTGCATGTTGCGTAAGCCTCACCAAAATAAACCCCTCCAATTACTGTATGTCGGTGTAACTGTCAATGGACAAATTTTGAAAGGTTGAAGAATGATTTTCCTCTGGGACATGAAAGAAAAAAAAAACTCTGAAAGTAAACTGCAGGAACAGCAATCGAGTAAACCAGTATTTTCCACATTAATGTCAGCAATAACATATGCATCTCTCTCACTTGCTAACCAAGCTGGATAGTTGCGTCTTGGTCTGTCTGTGTCTTGTCAAATAGCTTGTTTAACCTCACCCAGCATTGAGCTTGACTGTTTACTCCGTTTGATAAATGGCAACAGACAACGGTGTTCCCATGAAATTTGTTCATATTCATATGCACAGAAATGTGCAGTATGTGCACCCATTTCTAGCAGCATTCTCAGTTACAATCCACAGCAGACAACATGCATGTGATAGCACTCCTCGTAGCCGCACATAAATTTTTAAAAGACATTGACTAGTCTAGTCAGTCTCTTATTCAAGATTTAAATATGTTGCAAAGTAGAAACTATGAAAAAAAAAAAGACAACTAAGGCTTTCTTCAGGTAGAATGTTTACTGATGCTGTGCAACAACACACAGTATCTCTAGCATCGTATTGTTGCTAGGCAACTTTCAAGTACTGTATGTGAGAGTGTGCAGATACACCAAATAAAAAATACATTTTAAAAAAAAGTCCAGGAAATCACTGTAACCATGTAACCTGAAATGTGTATTGCAACTGCACATGGCTGTACAGTATTGTGCAAAAGTCTTGAGCCATTTCATCATATTAAATGAACTTAATGATAAAAAAAAAGGTTATTTATGTAACAACCTGAGCAGCAACCTCATTTCCCCTCTCGTCTGATGAACCCACTCAGCATTCAGTATCACCAGTATACTAATCACCGGCCTGATCATTTGTCATTATCTGCATCTGTTTTATTACTGGGTTATGCCTTAATTTAGATGCTTTTATGCTTGAATGATTCATAGGTCACTGTGTGGCTTAAAAAAAAACAAAAAAACATTTCCCTAAAACAGGTCAAGTACACCGACTGGACTGATATACATAACTTATTGTGCCATGTTTGTAATTGATATTTATACAAATCTTTGAAAAATATTTAAAAGATTACAGTATGGATTTTAATAACTCTTTAAGAAGGGATAATGTGTTTCAAAATTTGGGTTGGTAATTCATTGGCAGATAAAATTTTTTTATAAAAACAATTTTTAATAAAAAACACTTGCCTGAATTCCATTCTTCCCCATTTGGCGTACACAATAGAAAAACATGATACATTGTACAGTATGTATGTAATGTATCCCAGTGTAGGAGTTTCTCAAGTGCAGATATAAAGTTCAGCAACACTAAATGTGATTTTATAATATTAAAGTTATTATTGCACACTCCACTATGATCATTGTCCATTGGTTGGTCGAAATGTTTTCCTGGCTACAAACCAAATAGGCCCATAACTATTATAAATAATGTATGAGTTAGAGTGGATGAATTATTTTGATAATTATACTTTACTGTCACTAAATCATTTTAGTGCATATTGCTCAATATCTTACCCTGCATTTATACAAGTCACAATAAGTTTTAAATTCTTACTGGTACTATGTAGCCAAAAGGTGAGGAGAATAAACTATGAGGGTGGTAGACAGTCCTGTAAGTCTCATAGGTTTTTCTTTGTATTTCCACTCATCCTGCCTTTGGAATATCAGATAACTCCCGGAGTTGAATCCCAAAAAACATAAAATGTCAAGCTAATGTTATACGTAGTGTGTACTTGTGTATCACTTGTCCCATATACCAAGTAGTGCCCTTGATCGGGGGTAAGAGACGGATTTGGGATTCAGCCATGTATTAGAAGCTAGTAAGCTTTGCAGCTTGTGTTAGCCATAAACAAAACAACAGAGATGGTTCAGAGGTGATTTGGAACGACTCAGAAGCAATCACTAAGGAGACAATGTATTTTTAAGATGACATATCTTTATCAGATGTGCTTCCATGACTGGTTTTGAATGTGAGTTTTGGCAGGCATCTGCTCTTCTCTGCTTCCAATACTGCTTCTAGTAGACCATACTGATATACTTTCACCCATCCTGGCGACTAACAGTTAGTGTAATTAACAATTATTATATCTCCTGTGATGTGGAGTGATACATATAATTAAATCTCCCAGTGCTGTTATGCACTATTATCAGCACTTGTGGAATGCCTCTAACCCAATCAGAATACTCGGTTGGAATGAACTGTTTTATAATGTGAGATGCTTTTTATTAAAGCTCAAAGGATTTCTGTGTAGTTTATGCTTCAGATATACATGCAAAACCATAGAAAGATTATACCACATGTTTAATTCTGACCTGATTTCCAGCTAGAATTAGTAATCAGAAGTAAGTATAGGAGGTTTTAGTAAACAACGTTTTCTCAGTTGTCTACAGCACTGCTTGGAGGTGAAGATCCATTTTCACAACAGCAACAACAACAACAACAAAAAACCCTACACAAAAAGAACTCATTTAACACTGTGTCTGGTTGAAGGTCCATTAAAGCAACACACGTGCTCCAGCTACAGGCAAAGCTGTCTGGTTGACAAATGACTTCTATGGGGATAGCTCATAAGGCATGATCTCAGCCGAGGAGAAACCCACCTTCCTCTTCTTCCCGAGTGAACCCTGCATTGGCGGGCAGTAATTTGCCCCATAAGGTAAGCAGAAAAGGTTTCCAAATTTTTCACATTTTTTGCTGGGTATTAGTCATTCGTGTCAGTGACAGTAAATAGAAGCAACTGATCTTGGGCACTGTATACTTGGGTATTAGGACCGTTTTGACAACTGAATTGGTAGGTTTCAAGATTGCATCCCAATTTCAGTCATGGTCACGTGGTCACATACTTCACATTATATATGTACATTTGGATGCATCATTGCATGTTTGATGGCCTGTCTCATTAACTGAAAGTTCGGTCCTTCTGTTAGTGTCTTTTACTCATATCCACATTGTCAGAATGAAAAGGGCACAAGACACTCTATGGACACTTTCACACTGCTATCCTTGTTATTAGGCTGCTTAGCCCTAGGATTCAGATTTTATCTAGCAATTATACTTAAAAATCCATAAACTAGAACAAGCAATTTTGTTGAATTCCAAGCAAAAAAATTGGAGAAGTTTTGACTCACTTGACCTAACATTGTCCTTGCCTTTCGTTCCGGCAGCGCGCTTGTATGTCAAAGCACTTGTACATCAAAGCGAATTTCCCCATAAGAAATGATGAAAACTCAGATGATTTGTTCCACAACCCAATAATATTCATATAAAAATAATGAATACAAAATGTAAAGCACACACACACGTGGTCACAATGTTATAGTAAACAGTACATGCGCACACGGATGGTAACTATACGAGTGATGCATGCGCACTGAGACAGAGCATGGCAGACAATTCCCCCACAATTCTGCAGCACGCTAAAGAGAAGTACCATTGACTCAGTTGTGATCACGTGACACTCGGCAGATAAAGTGCATATATCAAGACCTTGCTCGTTTATCAAGTTAAAATTTATTTTAAAATTTTGCTCGTCTTGCACAACGCTTGCAGACCGAATTACTCGCAATCCAAGTTTCCTCTGTATTTAGAATGTTTCATACTGACTTGTATAGGATAAAAACAATTATGAAAAAAACATACTACCAGAATTTGGAACAAAATAAATGAACTCTTAACAAATACCCTTAGAGTATTATAGGCCTGCATCAGGCAAAGAAAACAACTAAGGATATTTGTAATTACTGCAATTGGGTTAAGAACAATCAAGCACATCATTGTATTAATGTATTAATTAAGTGTATGAAAAAAAAACATGAATGGAGATCATGAGTATTGTGCATGTCAGGATAAGGAGGGAAACACATAAAGCAATGCATATGTACATGGCCACTGTACAAGCCTCCGGAGGCAGTGTTATGATCTGGAGTTGCTTCAGATGGTCAGGTCTAGGCTTAACAATGTTATGTGGCAATAAAATGAAGTCAGCTGGTGACCTGAATGTACTGAATGAATCAGTGGATTATTTTTCATCACTGATGGCACAGGTATATTCCAGGTCTCAAATAGGAATATTGTATGTGGTACAGGGTGCACATAAATTGGATAACATTTATAGGGAAATACTAAATAGGATAAAATGGATTAAGTTTTTTTATTCCATTTCCTAACATTTTTGACTGCCAAGGATTTAGTGGACATTTCCTTTTCCTAGGCATGCAATAATAGCAAAAGTCACCATGTTACTGGGACCTCATGTTATTACCATATACAGTAAAAGACCTACAGTATATAACTGTTATAGTTATACCCTGCAACATTCTTATCTTTTAAAGAAACAGAAGATGTAGATTCTGTTTTAGATGCTAAGAAGTGCTCAAAAATATTTGAAAAAGACCAGAAATTTTCATAAAAACGCTTTTGTAAATTGTTGACGTTAATTGTAAACATTTTTCGTAATCTCCTGCATTTCAGGGCACAATGGTGAGTTCTTTATGCTGCCAAGCTTTGCACTACCCACCCATAAGCAATGCCCAAATAGTTTATGAATAATTATATATAATTATATATATGGCAAGCAATGCTACCAGGACTTCCGTTAAGCAAACAGGACTGGCATTGGAAGTGATACGTACACCCAATGTACGAGCAAGACCCAGCAGGCAATGGAAGGCAAAGCTCTTCTGTAGGGCAACAAAAGTAAGAACAGCACCCAGCAGAGCATTCACAAGAGCTGGCAGTGAGTCTGGGCCAAATGTAAGGGCTGTTAGGAACAATGCATGAGCATAGTAAAGAGCAGAGCTCAGTGGCGCTTGCTGCAGCCGAAACAATATTCATCATTTATAAATGGTTATAGGAGTGTTAGAATAGGCTTCAAATGTACATTTTGAGAATGATTTTTGCAAAATGGAAATTCACCACTTAAAACAAAATCTATATAAACAAAAGAAAGATATTTTCTGTACATTGGTCAGAATGATATCTTTACATTTCATATATTGGAGGACCTGAAACCAGTCTCAGAAGATGTTCTGTCTGTCTGTCCAGCCAGATTTCATCACAGCATTGCACAAAACTGACTTGATAGAATTTAATGAAACTTTATGTTAAACTTGTGTCATGAATGAAATAAAAATGTTGACAAGAGGGTAAGTTATGAGCAATTATGTGCCAGATTAGAAACTGCAAGTTTTAACAGTGTAGTGCGGATCTTAAATTCACCGCGGGACAGAATTTATTGAAACTTTTGCCTAATTTGCATTTTGATCAAAATGTTGAATAAGAGTAATGTTATGAACAATTATGTTGTTGTTAGTCTTCCAGCTGCTCCTGTTGAGGTGTCGCCACAGCGGGCCAAGCGATCCACACAACAACTTGGCGTTCCTGATGCAAACCTTTCATTTTATCCAGGTTTGGGACCAGCACTGCATCCAGTGGCTGGGGATTAAACCCAGGCCTTCTGCATGGTAGGTGAGAAACTGAGCTCATATGTTATGAATAGTTATGTGCCAGATTTAATACTCTAGCTTAAAATAAGTTTCTAATAAGCTGCTTTCTCAATGTAAACACACACCTGCACCAATAGATATTAATTAGAAAAGCTAAACTGAATATTTTCACTGGGATTACTTAATATTTTCACAGCTGGAATAACAGCGCTGAAGTGTGCTAGAAGTGGAATTTTAAAACAAAACCTAATCTATATCTGATCTACTTTTTCGAATTTCTCATCAGTGATTTACTCTCCGATTACCAAACAGGGAGTGTATTTGACTGATGGTGAAAGATGTACGACTTAGCGTAAATAAGGTGTAAGACACTCAATAACTCAACCTTAGAAAATTGTAGTTCTTCGTATTAATAAGTTAGACAGAGAGTTCTGCTGTACAGAAAGACAGGCAGACATGTATGTGGGCTTCAACCTAAAATAATAATATCACTGATTACATTTAAGCTGATCAGATTATTTTTAGTTTTAACTCCTTTATCTATTTCTACCAACGTGGGTTATACAAACACTAGTTATGATGCAAAATCATTTAGATTTTGGTATTAATAGGGTTTGGATTAATCATGACCACGTTCTGGATAAAATGGTAAGTGTGTGAATAAATGACTGAATAAATAAAATTCAAGACAATAGATTTTAATCTTGATTTGCTAATTAGGAGGTAGCGTAAATGAAACGGATTCAGACACATCCACACATCCAAAAAAAATTTTTTTCATCTGAATTGTTCTGATCCTAAATAGTGCACAGCTAATACAGTATTGAATACAGCTCTCTGCGTGCCATATAATATATGCTTATTAGTCATTACTCTATAAGAGGATAATACTACTCTTATTATTATTTATTCAGATTGTTTTTATAAGGTCAGGATTTGACAACATACTGTAGAATATGAAGTTCTATATGAGTTACAATCTCCAACAATACTTGCAGTGAGAATTGTGTTAAAGATACGCCCTTAAGGTTGCAATTAAGTTTTAATAAAGGATTTTCAATAAAGATATTGACTCTATAGAGTCCATTGCCACTTCACTTTTTATTTTAGATCTGTGGTCAGACTTGAGGAAAATGATTATTCGAGGAGAGACAATTACTTTTATCTGGCAGGGGAAAAAGACTTAATTAAAATGGATAGGAAAGCTTGGCATTTTCCTTCTCTTCTCTAATAGCAGCCAGAGGAGGAAATCCTATGAGATGCAGTGCAGTCACAGTCAACGTGACCCACAAAGCCATATTAAGACCATCTGATTTACTGTGAGATACATGGCTATAGATCACGCCGAGGTTTGATTCTTATTTAATTTGACTACAATTAACAGAAATGCATCAAAACCAAACAAAATGATGAAAGTTAATCAAAGGAACAGTGCTTCAAAACAAATCCTTTAATGGTGCAACGAATACAATTAATTGGGAAAGTGGCTGGGTTTGATGCTTAACTGATAATTAAATGTGTGAATATGCATCATTAAGTCCATCCAACATTCCCACCCATGTACATGGAGCTCCACCCCCAATAGATCTACTGTACAAGGACCCACAGAGTAAAGTGTCTGTAAAATGATTAACAGGAAACACAAGCAGGTTAATGAACCGAGAGTCAAAGGAATTTCTAAGGTCTGTAATTTTTTTATTTAAAAAAATTCATCCATCATCTACACTACTTATTCTGTGTAGTGTGTCGGAGGGCCTTGAGCCTAACTCAGGGAACAGGAACAGAGTAGGGTACACAATGTATAGTGCCAACCCAAAGCGCACACACACACACACACACACACACACACACACACACACACACACACACACCCATTCATACTGTAGGCAATTTTAAAAATGATAATCAGCCTACAGCATATTTTAGACTTGTGGGACGAAACCAGAGCACCCAGAGGAAACCCACCAAGCGAAAGGAGAACATGCAAACTTCACACAGATCTGAGGTGAGATTCGAACCACTAACCACTAGCACTGTTGGCCACTTCATTTTTACTTTTTATTATTATTATTATTATTATTATTATTATTATTATTATTATGTTGATTTTATTATTTCTGTGGCAGTTTTTTTTGTGTGCGTGTGTGTGTTTGTGTGTGTGTCTCTATGTGGGTTTGTTTATATTCCAGCTTATTTCTACAAGTAAGCAATAAAAAGTTGATTATTAACTTTAAGAAGCTTAATATCACTGTAGGTCCACATTCATCTCATTTTTTTCGTAATTAATTTTTTACTTTTTGCTTATTATTATTATTATTATTATTATTTAAATTATTATTATTCCATCCATCCATCTACAGTAGGACCCTCTGTAGTCCAACTAGGGACCGTGGAGGCCAATGGTGATTACCAGTGTATTTATTCCCATTCTATGACGACGATGGGACCTCTGGTCAACATTCACACACTACGGGCAATTTGGGAATGCTAATTAACCTGATGTCTTTGGACTGTGGGAGGAAACCCACCAAGTACGGGAGAACATGCAAACTCCATGCACACAGACCCTAGGAATCGAACTTAGACCCTGGAGATGCAAGGCGACACTACGTCACCATGCCACCTAGTATTATTATTGCTATTGCTATACTATTACTATTTATCACTTTATATATCACTTTAATATTCCTGGTTAATTTTATTACTTATGTGGCAGATAAATAAATAAATTAATTAATTAATCCAGTACATTGCTTTATTTTAAATATGTCTATAATTTTTAGTTTGAAGTGAACAAGCTCTTGACCTGTATCTGGATGATTTTATCTACATGATTCCCTGATTATTATTATTATTATTATTATTATTATTATTATTATATATTTAATATTTTGTATATAATTTATAATAATAATAATAATTAAAAAAATAATAATCAAAATATAGTTTTATATACTGTATATATATATTTTTATTTTTATTATTATTATTTTTTTTTATGTTAAGATTGCTGAAAGTGCTCAAGATTCTTGAACATGAAATCTTCATCATAGAGACAAGACACACACAAACAGAAAGAGCTTCAAATAAATAAACCAGATTTGGGCCATGTTTTTTTGAAAGCTCTTTGATATTTAATCACTAGCAAAGCACTTTGAATAGCAAGACCATTTAGGTATTTTTTTTCCTTTAAGGCAGATAAATCTATCTGAAATAAAAAAAATAGAAATCACAAAATAAGACAAGGTGAATGTAGAAAAAGTAGAGAAAGAAAAATGACAAAAGTGATACTCACAAATTTGGACCGCATACAATTACAGCTAAGTACCAATCAAGGAACATGTTCATGGCTATAACAGCACGCATGAGTCATTGCTAATTTCTTTCTACAGTTAAATATGCACTTTCAGGTATGTGTGAGGAAAAAAGGAAAAGAATTTATTTTATACTGTATCTAATGCCAGCAAGACTAAACTGGGTAGATTTCAGCATTGTAGCTCAATGATTGCAGAAGGTGACAGATGTTAGAGACACAGCAATTTATAAAACTCCTTTATCTAAAACGTTGTCTTCATCTAATGGCAACTGTGGCAATAATACTTACATCAATCACTTTTATTGCGACTTGTAAAACGTTCGTTTCTTATCGCTAGGGTAAAATACATCATAAATTCATTTATAAATAGCATCACATTATGTATAATTAATAAAGCACTTTTCTACAGATAGCCATCATATTGTGAAAAAAGAAATAATACAGTCAGAGGATAATCACAATGAAAATGGCTACACTGACATTTTGACTAATCAGGTTTAGGAGGTGAAGGCAAATGCAAGTGCAGATTACGGGTTTTTTTTTTTTTTTTTTTTACAAATAAAAGACATGAATGTAAATGGTACAAAAACTCAGAGTCTAACATGAACTACAGAAATGAAACATGCACTATAGTAATGAGGAAAACACACAGAGAATGGTAACATGCTGCCAATGTAAGACAGAGGAATATACAAAATCCTGGGCTTAAAGGTACCCTATTATACAAAATTCACTTTTTAGTCTTTTTCCAGTCCAGTGTGTGTGTGTGTGTGTGTGAGTGTGTGTGTGTGTGTGTGTGTGTGTGTGTGCGTGTGTGTGCGTGTGTGTTAAAAGTGAAATTGTTTTTGTCAGTTTTGCTCCATTTTTGTATTGACTGGGGCTTCAAACAAGCTATTTAAAGCTAAAAGCTACTATTTTCACTATTGTGACCTCATACAAGATGATCCCCTCCCCCAATTTGCTGCTCAGCTCTGCTGTTCTCCGGTTTGGTGTGGCTCAGCATTAGTTCATTTAAAGGATGAAATTGATTTAGAGGGTGGGGTTTAAGGTGGATTTTCCGAGGCTGGAGCATTAACACACACTTTGGGGGAGATCTGAGATCTATGTTAACTTGTTAAAGAAATATTAAACTTTTATGATCTTTAAAAACTCATGCTCATTAGGTGCAATCAGAAAGGTGTGTTTGATCAGTGGTGTCATGGGGTGGTGTAATGAGAACCTAGATATATTGTATAACCATGACAGAAACAATACCCCTTCCCCAAAACCTTAACACAGTGAACGGGGTTTTTTTTTTTTGTGGTCTGAGGAAGTACATGGAGCATTAACAGAAGTGTTTGGATATCTGCAAACAAAGTGTGGACCAATACTCCAAGGAAGGTGAATCATTATTGGTAACGAGACACAGATTCATCACTATGAGCCAGAGAGTAGACAGCAGAGTACGAAATGGAAACATCCTCAATCACCAAGCAAGAAAAAGTTCAAAACTCGACCATCAATTGGAAAATTGATGCGTACAGTTTTCTGGGATTCTCAAGGGCCAGTATTGGAACATTTTCAGGGAAATGTTTAGTAATCAACAGCACAAACAACAGTAGATGCTTATTGAAGAGCTCAAGCCTAAACTTCAGATTAAACGCAGAGGACTGCTATCTAAGGGCATCACGATCTTGCCTGATGATGTACAGTACGTCTGCATACTTCTGCCCACATCGTTGACACTCAAACGATTTCACCTTATTGGTCCCTTGAAAGCAGCCCTATGAGGATGAAGATTCACTTCTGATGAAGAAGTAAAGACAGCGGTGCATTCGTGGCTGGAAGCTCCACCTAAAACATTTTTAATTGAGTGAATATGAAAGTTTGTTGACAGGACAGAAGTGTCACGCTAATGTCACTGATGTCATATTTATCTCTATTCTGATATAAAAATGAAGTTAATTCTGCTAAGTGAAAGGTACTGATTGTCTATTTGCATGGGATGGGATGAATGAGCAGACATACAGGTATTCTCATTAAGATGTCTATTAAATTGCACAGCATTAATTGACTGATCCTGAAATTAACAATTTCCCTTAAAACCTTGAATTGAATAAAATAAACGTAGAAAATACCATTGATTCACATTACCTTATTTAACAGCAAAAAAAAAGCCTATACTTATTTCTATTTGGAGGAAAATGTATTCAGCTCGATGTCAGAAAGTAAGACAAACAGGCTGACATCGGGGTACAAAGGAGGCATTGTGCAACAAGGAGAGACAAAGCTACAGTAGTTTAGCTGTCAAGGGCACAAACGTGGTATTTAAGGTTTTGAGGTTTAACAGAGCATGAGCTCCGCTCCTGACACCTGTGTAAGTTAGATTGGGCAGGGCTGGCACGCTATAGTTACTGCAGAGCCAGAGAAAAATTGCCGTACAGGTTGCGAACGGGTTTTCTGAAGAAGTGTGACTTGAAGAGAGCAAAAGAATTTCTCTGGAGGTCAGGATTAAAAGTTTTTTTAAAGATTATGTAACAAGTTAAACATGTTTCCTCACTTGATAAAGAAACTATTATATAAATAGACATATATCATGGAGTTAATTTAAATGCTCTTTTGAAAAGAAAATGAGAGAGTGCTTATTTAATACTTCATTTCTATTTTTTTTATTTTTTTTATTCACAACCCGACATTAGGATCTATCAGTAAATTAACTTTAACCTTGCAGCAGTCGATCTCCCTACTTGTATTCATTAAAACACATACCACTGTATACTGCACATATTTTCAGTACCAAGTAAAAATTGCACTACCACTACCAGGTGGTGAGATCTTCAATCACACACTATACTTACAGCAACATGGTGCATTATATTTAAATAAGAAACCAAAAAGAATATTTCAGATTAGCAAAAGTACATAAAAAGTAGTATTTACTTCCTTTTTAGGGTGTTGAATCTTTTTGTCCACTGGGCAATTATGACTCCTGACAAGAAATACTGCATGCTTGTCCCAGGCATCTGGAATAGCATTATTTTCTATTGGTCATGAATATTTGTTAATGGATACATTTTAACCCTTCAACTTTTTGATTTTCAGTGCATATTTTGAATGACTATATTTTATTCAAATATGTGCCGAACTTCACCTGATTGAGCCATCTCTACCACTCGGTTGAGGCACGCTATACTAAACAACTCCACCATTGTCATTAAGTAGTATGCCTTATCAATTACTTAGTAGCATAAGTTAAAATTTTATGTAACAGTTGTTTTAGATTATTTATTTTTTTTGATACTTGGAAATGTATTAATACTTTTACCATGAACAGACATCTCAACCATATGGAAGAAACGTCCAGTACAGGGGTTTATTTATTTGTTTTCAAATGATTGCTGGGATCATTGCCTTAAGGGAAATAAAGGATGAAATGTTTATTGCTTTTTCC
>JAOVVA010000034.1:7402780-7415989 GCA_028565275.1 Leiocassis micropogon
AAGCTGCTTTGCGGCAATGACAATTGCTAAAAGCGCTATACAAATAAAATTGAATTGAAATTGAATTGAATTGAATTTGATTTAATCAACATCACTTAATAAAGTTAATATGAAGAAATGAGGGGTAGCTCAATACATTTACACAGTACTGTAGATATGCCATATTTATTGCAGTAACCTTGCCTGACTAATTTGCATAATATGACGTGCCTCTGTACTTAAGTGTCATGACACCTACAGTAGAGTTGAATCAAAGCTCTCCTACAGAGATGGAATGACTTTTTTTAATTATTATTATTTTAACAGTTTGGACAGGTGTATTTATTAGAACTTTTGCAAGACAGGATTTATCCTTACAAAGCAATTTTAGCCTCCCCTGAAACACTTTACATATCACCTTTAATGGCTCTCTTTGAAGCATGACAAAATTTTCTGAGAGTCTTGAATAACTCAGTGTGAACTCAGTGTTTCCTGTGAATCAATTGAAATACAGCTTAATTATCTGGTGACTACTGAATTGTATTGTGACTAGTGATCCCTCTGCAGAAAATAAAAGGATCCTGTTGCATAAATCAGGATAAACTCAGGATGTCAGGAACCAGACCATTGTGCTATCAGTCAAGTCTCAAAGCAGACAAGATTCTTTTTACAACATTTTATTTTCTCTCTATGGTTTCAGATAAAACTGAATGTTTAAAGTCAATCAAAAGCACTAGTTGAGAAAAAAAACTTGCAAAACCATAAAGTGTTTTTCACTATAGTGCTCAGTAACAATTAAGTCAGCCTGTTTGTGCTTGTTCTTATACATAATAATGATGATAATAATAATAATAATAATAATAATAATAATAATAATTATTATTATTATGTGGCCTCGCAACTCCAGGATCGAGGGATCGAGTCCTACCTTGACTCCATGCAGGAGTTTGCATGTTCTTCCCATGTTTGGTGGGTTTTTCTGTGTACTTCGGTTTCTTCGGTTTATGTGAGTGTGTGTGCTTGTGCCCTGCAATGAATTGGCACCCCATCCAGGGTTACCTCACCGAGTTCCCAGACTCCCTTAGGGTAGACTCCAGGCCTCCTGTCATCCTGGATAGGATAAATGGTATTGATAGAGAAGCGGTATATAGAGAATGAATGAATGATTATTATTATTATTATTATTATTATTATTATTATCATCTTTTCATTTTATGCCCAGTATAGGTTTTGCACCCATTATTACAGCTGTCACAATACAAGATTGTTACCCTTAATTTATTTTAGTACATTTTATGCTCTACAGACCATGCTTGGAGATGACATCACATTTCATATTTGAGGAATATTTGACATATTAGAGCTGACATGTGTCTGCAGTCTTAAACGCTCCGCTAAGCACAAAGGCCACTCTGACTCCTGAAGTGTGACCGGCTTCCAAAGCAGATGAATTTACTGGCTTTTGAAAAAAAAAAAGAAAAAAACTCTTGGAACATTATGTTATCTTTCAACCCAAATCTCAATCCTTGTCTTTTAATGTTTCCAGTGGGTATAGAAAAGAGAACCTTGCAAAGTCGTGACTGCATGTGGCCTTTCTTGAGGAGTGCCTTTTTTCTTGCAACCCTTTCACACCACATTTTCATTTGTGGAGAATTTGTGCGATTGTTGTCACATGCACACAATGACCACACTTTGTCATAAATTCCTGAAACTGCTTCAGAGTTGCTGTAGGCCTCTTGTAGCCTCTCTGATCAGTTTCCTCCTGGCTGTTTCATTCAGTTTGGAGCAACTTCCTGATGCAGGGAGGATTTGCGCACTAAGATCCAGCAGGGGAGACGATTACCCACAAAGAAAAAACATTGGCCCAGTTGTGATCATGTGACGCTCGGCATCAAAACAAGAAGGGCATGCGTGATACATGATACTCGGTACTCGTAAACCAAGAATTGTTAATTTTCTAAGTCAAAATTTATTACAAATCTTTGCTCGTCTTGCGGAACACTCGCAAACCGTGTTACTCACATCAGAGGTTTTACTGTAGTTTCACCTGATTGAGCATTTTTAGGAGGGGACCATCCTTTTCTAACACAGTGAATCTGGGTTCTTTTTTTTTTTTTCAATTTTGTTCTGACATGTTTGTTGTTACATAGTTCACTTGGATGTTAAAAGTAAAAACACTGAGTAAATACAGTTGGATAAAACAAAAACTGTGTCTGTCTTCCTATTATGCCGCAAAGCAACAAAATATGATTATTTTAACGGGGTCTGATTCTTTTCTATACTCAGTTGTGTAATGCAGGGTATACCCAAGTTTTTATTTACTTATTTTTTTAGTAAGCACTGCGTATACCTGCTTCTGCATCCACCCTGATATGCTGATAAGCAGTCATGTCCTTCATGTAGACTATTTTTTTCTTTGTTGGTTGATTTGGTTACATTTTGGAAGGAGTGAAGATTGGTTAGAGCAAGAACATTAAGTCAATGAGAGGCAGAGTAGGGCAGGCCATCAATCTGGCAAATAATATTGTTTGCCACCACCTGCATGTCAGTCCATTATGAAAATAGACTGTATAAAAACAACTGGACAAACCTTCTGTGACATCACCAATAGGTTTTCTGAAGCTAAGCTGCGGGAGCTCTGGTTGTCGCCATTTTGGCAGTAGCCGACTCAGCCTAAATCCCGGTTAAATTATAAATTGTCATGTGTCAATGTGAATAGTGCCTGGCTGTTGATTGGAACGTACCACAGTTATCAAAAATCAGCTAGCTTAGCTTTAGCTTACTTAAAATGCTATGGTGGCTATTTTCTATTTATAAGGAAATATTACTTTGCATTTGATTGCAAGCTGTCATCCAGACCCTACACGTCATCCCAAGTCCACTCCTTCACTTCTATGTGGTAATTAAATTCAACGATTCCATTTAGCTGGTTAGCTAAAGTGACACAGAGAAGACAGCTAGCGGTTTGAATTCTGCATTGCAGCGGTCACTTAAATCGCCACACCACTAATCGGGCATAATTTTTTATGCCTAATATAATTTTAAGTGATGAGCATAAATGGAAAGTGTAGCTATGGGGATCAAAACTGTTGTAAAGTTGGACATTTTCACCTGGATGTCAATGAGGATAAAAAAAATATATTTTCTTAAAAAAGAGGGGGAATATATTTACAGTATACTCTTTTCTTCAGGCATCATTACACCAGTAGTAACTTCTTTATCCTAGTTAGCTTGATGGTGCATCCAGAGCCTATCATAGAAACACATTGCTCCAGGCAGGAACATACTCTGGATACAACATCAGAAACACTCTCATTCGCACACTCATTCAGTTAATTTCGAATAGTCAATTCAGCTAATTGAATTTGGAAGGAAACCAGAAAACCCCAAGGACTCGGACATCAAACCAACCTCAGGATCAAACCAAAGACCCTTGAGCTGAGATGCTCCACCATGATCATTATCACAAATGGATGAGTTAAGATTTTAAAAAAATTTTAAACGCTTCATCACTGTTCAAGACACGCCTTATTTTCATGTTTATCACTTCCCGTGGGGACAAAAACGTCCCACTGGATTTTATTTGATTTCTGAATGCAATCCCCATCGGCAGCTCTTAGTAAAACATATAAATATCATTTATTAAGGGAGGGCACTTTGCACTTGACAGTCTGCTCCAAATTACCTTCCAAAGATCTCATTTCCTGAGCTAGAAAGTGTCAGATCAAATGGCACTCTGTAAGCACTCCATTAATCTGACACACACACACACACACACACACACATTTACACATATTTGTGTGTAAAAAGTTTAAATGTATTCATTTATTAATAGGCTGACACAAATTTTATAGGCCCTAACAAGTATGTGTTTTAAGTGCTGGTAGTGTAACATCTCCACCATGTTGACAAGTTTTTTCTCAAAAGGTTTTTTAATCAGTTCAGTACTTGTAGAAGTCCTTTGGATAAGTCCATGCGAATTAGCACAGAAATTATAATCTGTTAGAAAATTCTTACTCACTTACTAGACTGTCTATTTTAACTTTAACAACATCTCACTTACTCACTCACTCATCGTCTATCCCGCTTTATCCTGTATACAGGGTCGCGTTACACCCTGGAAGAGGTGGCAATCCATCTCAGAGCATACATATTACGGAAAAAAACTGGGAACGCCAATTAGCATGTATTATGGACTGTGGAAGAAAACCAGAGCACCCAAAAGAAACCCACAAACCACAGGGAGAACATGCAAACTCCACACATGCAGACCCTGGAAGTGCTAACCACTAAGCCACATAGTGGGTCGCCCTGTGGCCTTGCACCTTTCGATTCCCTGTGAGCTTCAATGGATTCGATGGTTTGATGTTGTCCCTGTGGTTGGCTTATTTAATTTCACCATGCACATTTCCAGACTGATATGTATTTTAAACCCTATTACTTACACAGCATGAGCCCTTTCCTCAGACCAACATGTCTCGACCTGCACATTTCTACACGTTACATTACTTTACATCTTGCACAGCACCAACACATTAATTGCAGCCAGAAGGTACATCTTGGTATGTTTTCTTTTCACTACGTGTATAAGTAGTACAGCGGCTTTGCTAGCAGATGAACCTGTAAATGTTTAAATGTGTTTCCCAACATTTTTGCTTAAGAAAAGGTAATGGAAAATAAACAAGCCTGTGAGGCATTTCACCACTGTGGGGAAATTATGGATCGCTAGTAAATAGTGGCAGCTTTAAGGCAGCCCTTGAGCTTTGTTTTCAATCATTTTTATTCCCGCTTAACACCATGAGCCATTGATTGTAAGAGGAAGCCTTGGAGGCCATGATAAAGACCAAAGACATGCGGAAGGAATAGAATAAGAAAAGTCATCTCAGGAAGAAAAAGAAGAAAAAGAAAAGTACTCATATAAAAGCTGCCAACTGTGATAAAATTCCAGCAAGTTATCCAGCTCTTTCTATTCTCCCATGGATTCATGTTCATCTAGCTTGTCTAGTGTGCGTTTGACTTTGGGCTGCTGTGTAAGTAACAACCTGGGTCCCCACATATCATCTCGATGGACATGCGCATGAAACAGTAAACTCATTCACATATACATTGCCGGAGGGTCATTATATTAAACAGAGAAGCTAAAATATAATATCTATCAATTAGGGCTTAGCAATGCATTACATGTTGGCGCCACGGTAGCATAGTGGTTACCTTGCATTTTCAGGGTTTGGGTTCGATTCCCGCCTCGGTCTGTGTGTATGGAGTTTGCATGTTCTCCCCGTGCTTGGTGGGTTTCTTCTGGGTACTCTGATCTCTTCCCACAGTTCAAAGACATGCAGATTAGGATAATTGGCATTCCCAAATTGCCTGTAGTGTGTGAATGTTAACTGGAGGTCCTACCACGGTTGTAAAAATGAGAATAAATACAATGGTAATTACCACTGGCCTCCATATCCCTACTTGGACTACAGAGGTTCCTAGATGGATGGATGGATGGAATTCATTATAATATGGGGAAAACAATTACTTACACACACAGTGAAAGGCAGATAGCCAGGTATGTTAATGCTTCATTTGTTTCAATATACAGTGTCTGTAATGTGTTACTTGGTTTATGTGTGTTCCCCCCTTGGGAAAAGACCAGGCAGTGTTTATGACTGAAGTGGAACCTGTGGTTGCCTTCTCCTGTTGTAGGCAATCCACCTCAATCTTGAATGTTGTACATTTTGAGAAGGTTTTCCTCTCAACATGGATGTAAAAAGTGGTGTTTTAGTTTATAGCCTTTCAATCAGCTCAGACCAGTCTGTCATTTCTCAGTTGACTCTAAGATCAAAAGAAATTTCCACCCTTATTGATGTTTTTTTTAATAAACGCTGAGTGAACTTTGTGAGACTGTTGTAGAGAAATCTGAACTGCTGAAACCAGCCTGTATGGGAGCAACAAACATGCTATGGTTTGAAAACATTTCTGTTCGTTCTAATGGTTGACGTGAATGTGATCTCAATCTCTTAACTTGTATCTAATCATTCTTGGATAATTGGATAATCACATGAACATGTAGTAAAACAAGTGTTTCTAATAAAGTGCATGGTGAGTGAATCTTTCTTTTATCCTTTTTACATGACATTTTACTGTCAGTCCCAGTGAAGGAGACATAGATGACAGAGGATAGATTGCCTTCTGCAGCCAACCATGAAATCCTTTTCTAGCCTTTACCCCAACATGGCACCTCAAAGAGATAGAAGAGCGTGAATCCCCTTGGGTCCTCCTCCATACAATATCCAATTAGGAAACCAGGATCTGATACAGAGTGGTCATCCCACGCTTTATACCGTATTTCTTCCTTGGCCCTTGACTTGACTGAGCTTGCTTCAAGCCATGAGTTTCAGAAACATCTGAACAAACAGGGTGCTTTAAAAACAAAGGCTAGGTTAAAAAAAAAAATAAAAAAAAAGCTAATCCTTCACATGTAGTTCTGTTCTTCACAGAACAGCGGTATTTGTACAGAGTTTAAATTACACACAGGTGGACTCTATTTACTAATTAGGGGTCTTCTGAAGGTAATTGGTTCAACTGGATTTTAGTCGAGTTTGTGTTGGCCTGTCACATAAAATTCCAATAAAATACATTTATGTTTGTGGTTGTTTGCAGCACATTTGCTTTATACCTATTAAAGTTAACAAAGTGTTATAGACAATGGATGGATCGATGGGTGTCTTTGCAGAAAGTACTCAAAGAAAGTTTTTTTCTGAGTTCTGAGTACCTCAACACCATCACTGAAATGTTATGTTTGCAATAACTCATTGTAAAACAGTCATCATACTTAAGCTATAGGTTGTTTAACAGTAGAGAAATCTACTGTACTAAATGAAATGTTTGTATCTATACTTTCTAGGACCTTTTCCTGCCTGTCCAAATGGATCACTTCTGTCTTTATTCTGGTTTTACAAAATAAGCATTGTCTGGATGCATCATTTGTTCCTTGCACTTTTGACTCTGCAATAAATAGTCCTATATGAATACTCTATTTGTGCTTTACAAAAACGTTTTATGTCCATATCTAACTTATATTAAAGTATGGCCAGCTGTTCATACAATGACACACTCAATAATGGCTGATTTTTCTCTTTTCTACACTTCTTTACTGCATTTGATAATCTCACTATTTAGTATCATCCAAAAATAATGTGGTTTTTCTCAATGTTCCTATGTGATCTTATATCTGATGTACGTTTTGCCTTACCAAATTTGCCACTGGACTGTTTGTTAGGGATATAGAGATCTAGCTAAAGTGCTGTGTGGCAATATCCAAAGTTAAAAGTGCTATCTATATAAAACTGAATTGTATTGTTTAATAAAACACAAATTAGTTGATCATTTCTGGGCTTCTATTAGCAATTATGATATTTTGGCCAAAAATAGTCTGGAATCATCTGCTGATTGTAATCCAAACTACATGGATCCAGTAATGGCTTGACTTAAGGATCCAAGTTATCAGAGGTGGCCCAAAACCAACCATTCTGGGTAGGGACAATGTCCAAAGCAAAGTGCAACATCCAAAGCAAAGTGACTGGTTCGCTTTATGCTAAGGCATCAACTGCACACTAAATGCTTACAGAACTCTAAAATTTATGCCATCCCTATCATTCAGCCTTATGCTGATAAAGGCTTTCCAGTCTCCCTCCTAACCTGACTGACTGTGACAACACCACAACTCATAGCACCACTCACAAGACTTGTCAGTGATGATGAATGACTGTGCTAATGAGGCAGTGTAGAGTGGCAGCAAGGTATGAGAGAGTATTTTGACTGCAGGGGATGCATGGTAAACAGCTAATGGACCTGAGAATGGATGATGAAAAGATGATGATCATTGGAGTATAGGATAAATCCATCATGGAAATGGCTTCATGATGGCCGCCGAATTATATATTTTGCTGTACAGCACACAACACAGTATTGCCGACTCTCAGCTCCAGGGCTTTGATAGGAAATTCTCTTGGGTTTTTGCCCCAGGAACCAGTTCTCTTGGAACAAGCTCTGGATTAATCACACCTTGATCAGGGAAGATCAGTTGTTGAAGATCCCTCACCTGCATTTGCAACATGACCTGTGGTGGGCAAGATACACACATCCTTCCATATCTGAATATGACCGTTATACAAATGCTTTACTTCTAAGATCCCAGAACTTGGTTTTTAATTTAGTGCATGATAGTTTAAGAGTAAAGTGCATCTTAAAAAATAGGAACATTGTGTAAAAGTAATTTTCTTTCATGATTTAATTTTTAAAAATCTCATATTCTAGATGAATTACATGTAAAAAAAAATTCAATATTAATTTTTTTGTTGTTTTGTTACTTAGTTTTAATTTTGATGATTATGGCTTACAGCTCCTGAAAATCAATAATCAATTATTAGAATATTTTCTAAAATGAATATTTCCTATGATGGTTTTACAATACAGAAGCCTCAGCAGATTTTAAGATATTAGATTTTTGTAAACTGTAAGCCTTAATCATCACAATGAAAACAAAAAGGGCTCGGCATATTACACTTTATATGTAATAAGTCTAGTATATATGAGTTTTACTTTCCGAATTAAATTAAAACAGAAAACTTTTTCATTATATTAGATTTTTTTCAAGATGCACTGTAGACCTACTCCTGACCATTCTTACGCAGAAGTGGTAGAATTGTGCAATCATGCAAAAGCTATTGTGAGGAAAAAGCTCCCATCCTACTTATTGTCAATCATGTCAGCCTGGTTGATAAAGTAATTGCTGACTCTATCAATCTGTACTCTGTTATACTCTAGGGTTTTTAGCCACAGGCACATTTCAGTGAGAAATAGGAGACAGGTCTGGCATTTCCTAACCAGCTATGAGCAGAATAATGACATGTCTTACATGCATTCATATCACTCACACTGTAATATGTACATTAGATTTCCAAAAACAACTCCACTTCCAAAAGTAACTGGGGCAATGAATAGCCATGAAATCAACCTTTTAAAGGCCAATTGTGAGCATTCCTTTATGTAAATGTGTTATGTGTAAAACATGGTGTAATTCTGTGCATAAGAACCACCAGTACTTGCCAGTTCACTATACATGTTAACTAGTTAAACAACCTCCCTTTAAAAATCCCAGTAGCTTGATGTGGTACTGCCTGTTGTGAACTACATGGAGCATGTCAAAAAAAGCTAAGGAGATGAGCTTTGACAAAGAGCAAGAGACACTGTTGCATGAAGCAGAGTAAAACAAAAATGGTTTATATAACACTGGCATCGGAGCAGGTGACAAATTGTGACAGTGGTGCATTATGTGTAGTTAGATCTATTGCAGAGGTGAAGAAAAAAATGGCTGGGTTTGAAAATGAAAGCCTACAAAAAGGGAAATGAGTACTACAAGGGAGGGCCATGTACCACTTTAGTGTCACGACTAGAGGAAAAAAGCTTGGTGATTTTATGGTTATGGATTTTATTGAGTTATGGTTGAACTTCAGTTACATTCAGGAATGTAAATTAAAGACCATATCAATTTATCTTAAGGGTCCGGGTTCAAATCTCACCGTGGGTCTGTGTGCATGGAGTTTGCATGTTCTCCCCGTGCTTGGTGGGTTTCCTCCGGGTTCTCAGTTTCCTCCCACAGTCTAAAGACATGCAAATTAGGCTAATTATCGTTCCCAAATTTCCCATAGAGTGTGTTAGTTGTGTGGATTGGCACATCGTCCAGGTCTCCTGGGATAGACTCCAGGCCCCTCACGACCCTGTATACAGGATAAAGCGGTATAGACGATGAGTGAGCAATGATCAATCTATGTACCCCAAACAGGTTAGATTTTATATATATTTTGTTAAATATGACCTTTGGCCTTTTTTTTTACCACTAGGGGATTCTGCATATGCATTAACAAGAGATGTTTCAAATATACCCACATCTTTAATAAACCATGTGTAGACATTTGTAAGATTTAAGTAAAAAACTATGCTGCACCTATACTGCTTTATCCTGTATACAGGGTTGCGGGGGGCCTAGAAGCCTATCAAATAAGACTTAGGGCACACCCTAGATGGGGTGCCAATACATTGCAGGGCACACACACTACAGGCAATATGGGAACGCCAATGCAGATTAAAATCTGCATGTCTTTGCGAGGAAACCCACCAAGCACTGGGAGAACATGAAAACTCCATGCACACAGACTTGAAGCGAGAATTGAACCTGGACCCTGGAGGTGCAAGGCAACTGTGCTAACCATTAAGCCACTGTGCCACCTCTATGCATACACATGGTTGATAAATAAAACAACTGGTGTTGAGTTAATGCCCAAATTGTCTAGAATGACTTTTGAGGTTCTTGTGCATGCTATGATTACAAAATTACTGCAGGTTTGTCGGCTGCACACTCATGCAGTTGTGATGGTTTTACCCAAAAGGTGCCACACAAATATTCCCCACAGTGTTATACCCACACCAGTAGCCTGGACTTTTGATTCAAGACAGATTGGGTCCATAAATGCATGCTGTTTGACCCTACCATCTGCATGCCGCAGCAGAAAATGAAGCCAGGTGACATTTTTCCAACGTTTAATTGTCCATTTTCTGTGAGTCTGTGCACACTGCAGGCTCAGAATCCTGCTCTTCCTCTTCTTGACCTGCCATAAGCCTCAATGTGTTTTGCATACTGATATGATTCTCTGCTCACCAGGGGTGTAAAGAGTTGTTACAGAACCAATCTGAGTCTTTTATCATACACTATGTGATGTAATGAGATTCCAAATCTAAAAAGAGTGGTAAAAAGAGATTGTTTTTTCTGATTGACCATCTACATATTTCAGGTGAATTGCCAATGCCAAGTGAATTGCTACTATTATTAACTTACTAGTTGCTATATGGAAATAAAAAAAAGTATAGACATTCTGGTATATTTTAGAGCAAATCATCTGCAGTTATACATTGCTAAAGAATAATAAACATGCATAATTTCTGAGACTTTTTCTGAGCACTTCCGGTTGCTGCTGCTTCTTATTGTTTTCTTTCACCTATCTTGGTGTATTTTGGATTTTTTAAGTGTATTGTTCTTTTTTTAAGGCTTATGGACATAATGCCATGTTCACTTGAATGAACACTTCCAACTACAATCCTACTCCATCGAGACAGCACCTTCTCTTTACCTCCATAAAGAAACCAACCAAGCACGGGGAGAACATGCAAATTGGACCTGAGGCTGGAATCAAATCCAGACCCTGGAGGTACAAGGCAACAATGCTAACCACTAAACCACCGTGCCAACCAATACAAACTATACTTGCTGTTATCTATCATTCACCGAAATATTAATATTCGCAATGCTTACCTAACTGAATACTCTACCTTTTTAAAACTTTAAATTGTGCCATTATTCTACTGGGTGATTTTAACATTCACCTGGATAATGTCAATAATGTTGCCTGCAGACCCTTTACAACTGGTATACTGGTTTACGCCAGTTTTGCCCCATTTACTGGAGCGTCATCAGCCCAAATTTAGAAGCCGTTCCTTTTGAAGAAGTGGACTTGTTGTATAAAATGAACTGAACAGTGAGCATGTTCATCTTTATAATTATAAATCCACGTCAGTTTGATCCTTCAGCAAGTCATCTGGAAAATGCCTGTGCGCCCTCATTCTCCTCACATATAACTCATATTATTCACGCCTCTCTCATCTCCGGTCTTGTTCTGTCATCTCTTAAAACAGCTGCAATAACTCCAGTCATTAAGAAACCTGGTGCTGACCCTAATAATATTCATAATTTCAATCCAATTTCAAATCTCCCATTTATTTAAATAAATTAGGAAAAAGATTTGAGTCATTTCAGTCTGGGTTCTGTTCTAAACATAGTACAGAAACTGCTTTGGTAAAGGTCAGGCTTAATGGCTGCTGATGCTGAACTCTTAATTATTCTTATCCTAGTTAATTAGACACAATATTTCATTTAACTGCAGTATTGGCATTACTATCACCCCTTTTACCAGTTTCACCCCATCCCTCTCTGACTGTACCTAATTTATCAAATTCAGAAGATTTCATTATCAGTCTTTCCCTGTTAGTAGAGGTGGTGTTCCTCAAGGCTCTGTCCTAGGCCCCCTTCCTAATCTATTTTATCCCACATGGTTACAAATTTAGAAAACTGGGTATTCATTTCCATTGTTAGGGAAGTATATGAAACACAGCTTAACATGTTCACAAAGTCTGTCTCTGGCCTTCCACCATCCTGTCTCATTAACTGCCTACATGAAATAAAAACTTGTTTTTAGCAATAAAACACATGTTCTTCTACCAAATCTTCTTTTACTAAGTCACCTTCTATCAATGGTTCCTCAGCTTCCCCCATGTTAACAGTTTTACCTGGTCTTGTTGTTTCCATCTACAGACATATGGGCATTGCTTGTTTCTGCCCTTCCCTTACCCTACAAACCACTGGTATTCTCATTCATGCATTTGTCATCTACAGTATTGCACTGATTATTGGAGTTCACTTCCATATAGCCTCTTTACAGCTGTAACCAGTTATTTGTTGTATTTTAGTTTGAACTGCATAAAGTGCAAAACACGTTATAAGTGCATATAACTGACATGAGCATCAAAATATCATTGTATCCATTCAATTCATGATGAATAATCCAACTTTGATCTAATGAAATAGGTTTGCAACATACTTGCCATTTATTCTATGTCTTGTAATGCAGCAATAAATAACTTGAATGAAGTAGAACACCACAGACATACTGTGCTCTAATTTACTTTACAGTCACACAATAACTTTTAATACCTCTAATTGGATCTGTGCTGGTTCCTGTTCCCTCTTCCTCCGTCCTTCCCCTTTCTTGGAAAGTTCTGTTTGTTTAGATTCTAGAGTGAAAATCATTTTTATTGGTGGCATTTTTATTACAGCTTATGGGATATAATGCAAAAAAATAAATCAGAAGGAAATAATCAATGTTTATTTCACTCATTTATAACAGAAGTTGTTGATCATTTTAAACACTTTTTCTGTAACGTGTTTAAAATGATCAACAACTTCTGTTATAAATGAGTGACCCGGGCCTTCCGCATGGCAGGTGAAACACTTACCACTGAGCCTTTAGTTAGTTTATTTAGCTACAGCCATGGCAGTGGCGGCTGCTAGCTTTTGAAACAGGGGAAGCTCATATTAGGCCTTCATCATAAAATTCATTATGTTATAGC
>JAOVVA010000034.1:7416089-7439253 GCA_028565275.1 Leiocassis micropogon
ATTTAAGTGTGACAAACATGCAAAAGAATAAGAAATCAGGAAGGGGGCAAATAGTTTTTCACACCACTGTGTATATATATATATATATATATATGTGTTTGTTTGTCCATAATGTCCATGCCACTATGTATGGTGAGAAAAGCATGATGATCGCCATCCCAGTTGTGAAGTACTAAGAATAGATATAAGAATAAAACAGATGCCCTAATTGACTAAATGCCTGAAATGCTTGTAGCTATGAAAAAAATAAAAAAATGTAGGCATATATTGCTAAGGAACATCTATGTAACAAGTGATCACTTATAATGTCTATTAATAGTAACAATTACTAATATCAGTACTGTAATGTTATTAGTTTACAAGAACAGCTTGTTAAATTACTAACAGACTCCTATAAACAATATAGCATAATGTATACTAAACAATGTAGAGCTTTTCCTCTGACTATTACCTTACATCTTTAAGTTATTACGGTCGAGGCTACTTAAGAAAAAATATACATAGAAAGAATATCTATATACAGAAACCATAACCAAATCAAATATTATAGACAATTCGATATTTTATACATAACACATTAGGATGAGTTTGTTAAAAACTTGCAGATAGATATGTAAAGCCTGTTGAAAAATGTTTCATCACCAGTGAGATGTAACACTAAACCAGAAAAAGCTCTCTTTATGAATGTTCTTAGATTTCAGAAAAGAAATACCAGTTATAAAATATCTGCTAAAGATAAAACCTTAAGTTGGGATACGTATTTGCAATCAGATCTCTGAAGAGCGGTTTTGAAGCACAGCTCTGAGAGCTCATGGCAGGGGCTGTGTCCACCTCAATAATGGTTAATCTATAAATTGTCCTGGAATGTATTAAAAAAAAAAAACAAATTTGTGTCCAAAGTTTTGACTGGTACTGTATGTTAACTTTACATTCAATTGAACTCCATCATTCCTATAATACGATTCTTGTGACAAGTTTATATAAAATTATTCCAGTTAGCTGGTAAGCTACAGTGATGCATAGCAGACAGCTACCGGATTGACACCTGCAATGCAGCTTGCACTCATCAGCCACTGTCCTAATTATTATTATGCATTATTTTATAATTTAATGATGCTAAGTTATGAGTTACATAAAATTTACCCCAATGAGAAATAAGACCAAAATATATATATATTTTTTTTTTTTGTTCAAGGCTGTCAACATGTTTATTTCTTCTATATCATTTCAGGTTTTAGTAACATTTATAATAGGTTAGTTTATTTATATTTATACAAGTTAGTTCTGAAAATATTAAAATAAACCCAATCATTTTACGTTTGGAATACTCGAGATACATTTATCATAAACATTTATATACATTTATATAATAATATTTAGAACATTTTATATATAGTGAAACATTTGTACCTGGATTTGGTGTTGGGGAACATAAAATAAACTTCCCTCGCTACACACTGTAACTGAAATATACTGTAAGATGCATACATTGTAATGTAACATTACATTTTGTGATTTATAAATGTTTTTGATGGGTGTTCTGTTAAGTGTAGAGTAGTGAAACACCACCACCTTCTGGTTAAAAAGTGAACTACTCGATACTGCCTGACTAATCCCTGTCAAATGTTACATGCTTGTACTTTAATATGCAAAGACAAACAATACACAATTCATTATCTGGATAATCAAAACAACACAAAGGTGTAGTGTTTAAAGTACTGTAATTGAGTCGTGTTACAGATCATGACATGGAGATGAGAAATTAAGTACAATAAATACAGCTGCTTTAACAATATAGAAGGCTGGGAGTGTACAAAAAAACAGCAAAAGATGATATACTAAAGAGTTTTTAGACAATAAGGGAAAAGGAAGAGAAAACAGCTGTCTCCATCAATCTAGTAATCTAATGACAATGGTTTCTTAATGCAAAAAACAATCTGAATACATGTACAAAAAAGGCTTTTTGCAGAAATGTGCATAAATGTGTTATTTTGTTGCAAGAACTTAATTGCTGAAACTTTTACAGTTTGAGTCATTTCATGTTGTATTTAAAAGTAAGGGCAAAACAAACACTGACTTACGGTAACAGCGATCACATCAAAGCTCTAATTAGCCAAAGTCTATTTATAGCTTCATTGGACTTCAGTGTAAGAACATAAAGAACTTTGAGTTGAGTCTTTTATAAAGAAAATAGAATTAAGCTCAGGTCTAAAGTGATTTGAAGGTTTTTTTTTTCTTTTTTTCCAGTTCAACTACACGCTTTAATGACTATTACAAAAAAAAACTAAAAAAACAACAACAAAGCTTATATTCACAGCTCTCATATCGCATTTACACGGTTCATAGTTTAGCATATCGCATTTACATGGTTCATAGTTTTGGTAAATGAACAGGATTATCTGAGCCCTCTGTATAAAAAAAAGAAATGTAACAAAAATGAGGCTTCAGCAAATATCTGAGCTGCTACATGGTGATGAAATTAAAGGGTATAATTCAGACGTGTTTCATAAGGACACAAAGACCTACTCACAAAAGCACGAAGAAAAACTTAAGCCATAGAATAGAAAAGTGCAGTGTCTGCAGTCAAGAGGTTCGGTTTTCTTGATTTGTTCTTCCAGAAAAGAAAAAAAAAAATCCTTCATGTTTTGGTCTCTTCATTTGATTTTGAGTCAGTGTCCGTGGTGTGTGTGAGTTCATTTTTCCGCAGATGTCCTACAGATTCATGTCTCCTCGTTTTTTTTTTATGGGTGTTTAAGCCAAACTCCTCTGTCGTGGCTTTATTCTTGGATACAACTGTTCAGGAAAAAAAAACCTTGATTACACAGAAGAAGCAACATTAATATGTAATCTGCTTTAGTAATTCGGAGGACAAAAACGTCACTGTTGAAAATAGTGCATTCATACACACCACAATTTTCACTCACCCCGAGTAGGTTCCTGGGAATGTAGCCTTCTTTGTCCCCCATGCGCGCCCACCACCACTCGACCTCGTCTTCGTCCTCTCTCCTCACCACGGTCATGCAGTCTCCCTCTCTGAACTGCAGCTCGTCGTCTTCTTCACTCGTGTAGTCCCACAGCGCATACACCACGCCCCGGTTCATGATGCCCATTTTCTCCTGGACTCCTGTGAAAATAGACACATCACAGGGTTGGAAACGGATTTACAGCGTGTACCCTAAACGAAGAAGTATCAACATATACACACATACAGCGCTGGGAGAAAAAAAAAAAGAAAAAAAAAAGAGAGACCATGTTTTTTTTCTTACAGGTGTATGTATTGGTGAGATGAACACTCTCGTTTTGTCACTGCTGACAAAATTTCTCCCTTAATTCAAAATATAACTATTGTTATTTAGAGTGTATATTTAAAGGAAATGACATTACAACACATCAAAATAACCCAAGATAATGTTGTATTTGCAGAGCGTTCATAACTAAAAACAAAATGAAAATAATTTGTAAACAAATTGTGTTAATGCTTTGGCTAAATAACATTAAGAAATCAGTATTTGGTAGAATAACACTGATTTGCGATTTTTGACATTGCTGTTGTGTAACCGTATACCACTCTTTTTGCAAAAAAGCAAACAGCTCAGCTTGATAGTTTGTGACCATCTATCTTCCTCTTAATGACATTCCTGAAGTTTTCTGGAGTAAATTGCAGTAAATTCTGGAGGAAGTAGCTCACATGTATTGTTCTTAAAATAGACACTGCATTGCACCAGATACCAATTTTTACAACTATATACAATATTTTCTGGGTTAAACTTGTGTGTTTTTTTTTTTAATGCTTTACATTGTATATTGGTGTCAAAGGCGTACAGGTCTTACTCTGTCTGACTTATGAACAAATCAGACTTATGAATGTGCTCTTGGAATGGAACAGATGTGGAGTGTTGTGTACTGTGATGAGCATACACACCATAGAGGAACTGCGAGCACTGGGTGTAGCCCTCTTCCATCTCCTCACACTTATCTGCAGCCGTCTGCATGTCGCTGTACGTGGCGGCAAACACCGCTGCTCCAGACTCCACGAGGAACTTGCACACCTGCACATTGTTACAGGACGCGGCACAGTGCAGCGGAGTCCTAGTGCACGAAAAAAAAAAAAGAATGATTCAGATAGTTATAACTAAAATATAGAGGTAGTACATAGAGTTATTTCTTTAAAAAATTTGATGACCAAATTAGACCAGTTGTCCAAGTGAAATTCATCTATTCAATTCAGTTAAAAACTTCCGCGTGTAGAATTAAAATGAAACGCTGCCTGACTGAACTCACCAGCCGTCGCTGTCTGCAGCGTTAACGTTGACTCCGAACTGGACGAGGAACTTGACGATCTCCGTGTGTCCGGCACAAACGGCATTATGTAGAGCCGTGATACCTTCATCGTTAGGCTGACTGGGGTCCTCGACCTGCACAACAAAACCCACACAACTCTTAGTTTTTTAAAACTTTTTTTTTTTTTCATGCCATAGGACCTATAAGTAAAAAAAAAAAGTTAAAAAGTAAATTCTGTTTAACTTTATGACCTTATTAGATAATGTAGCCTCATAACTATTCAGCAAGTAAAAATAAAATAAGAGAAAAAAAGAAAGAAATCCAACTCAATAAGATTTAAATACACTGCAGACTTATTTCTATGCATACTATTTTGGGATGCCAACTTAGGAAGAATAAATCCATCCATCCTCCACATTCATCTAGCTATTTAAAACAACCCTGAAGTACACATAAGACAATAACGAACCTCATAGATGATTCTCTGCACCAGATCAAACTCTCCCTCCAAAGAAGAGTCCAGAAGTAAAGCCAAGGGGTTGAATTTCACCCTCATGCTGTGGTCGATGCGCTCCGATCCAACCTTACGCAGGTTCGTCCTTTTGCCCTGAGAAAAGCAGATGCTTCATTTAACCGATAGCCATCGCATCAGACGAGTTCACACACTGACAGAAGTGGTTACTTAATGCTCTGCCAGGTTAACCTTCAGCGTAGTTTTTTATTCCGCCATCCTGAGAACAAAATCTTTGAAGACTGAAACCTAGTCTGGAAACTCACTCGCTTCACTTTAATAAGATTATACAAGACTTTTTTTCTCCTAGAATAAAGAGCTCTTTTAGGACTGCGGGAGTGCAGCTTATTAAAAAAAAGGTCATGAAAAAAAAAAAATGGTCGGTTTATTTATTTCAGCTACAAGGGCATCATCTAAATCTTTGAGAATTTAAGGAGCTTTAACGGCACAACTGAGCCTTTTGTGGCATTTGTGTGTTTGCACACGGATAACGTGCTTTATTTGAATGAATTCAGCAGGAGTTTATCCGCTTGGAGGGCAATAAATAGAACAGTATTTATTTTTTCAACAAAACAGGCCTTATATTGGGATTAGTCAAGCAGCCCAGGGTGCGCTTCGTCACCTTTACTTACGCCAGTGAGGTTGAAAGAGAAGTCATGTGATTTAAATGTTATCGTTATGATTTCCTTTATAATAAAACAAACAAGTCACACTCATAGCCATAAACCTGCTAAAATTAAATTAATTAGAACGTTTTAATCAATTGAATTCACAGTTCTAATTTTAATCATTTCACTTTTGCTTAAGCTAACAACAGCTTAAATCACATTGAGAGACATCAGTAAACTGTATGACATGATTACAAAGGATATTACTTGGAATCAGATTTATTTCATAAAAGTCTAAGATACTTTTTATTTTTTAAATTTATTTTCCTGGATTTGACATACCCGTCACACCACAACCACCCACTCCTAATTAAACCAAACACAAAAACAAATGCCTTGACAGAAAGAGTACTCACTGGTGGTAGAGGCACTTGCCCCATGACCTCTGGTGGCTTCATGTTCATCGTGTCATCGCCCAGAGCTTCCTGCTCAGCACCGCTCGGATATGGAGGAGGAGGATACGGAGGGAACTCCTCCACATAGCTGTCGGGTGATAACTGGTGCTGGTCTTCATCCTCAAGAGGAGCCGGTGGTGGAGGGATTAAGAAGGCGTCTTCGGGGCGAGGAGCGGGGTGAGACGGGGGCGGGGGCGGGATGAAGTCCTCGCCGTCGATTTTCAGGACGTCTAAAGTCGGCAGAGGGTCGGGAGGCGGCTGTTCTGGAGACTGGGATTCTGGGATTTGTTCGGTGCCGACCGGATCGGGCGGGGCGCTCTCCTCCTCTGCGGGTCTAGGGGGGTTGACCGTGGTTTCCATGGCGGCCAGCGTGGTTTTTTGGTAGAGGAGCTTCTGGATGTTTGGACCGGCAGGACCTTCGGGTTCAGTGATGGAGCTGCGCTTTTTAAGCGGCCTCGGGGCGTTGCATAGCTTCTTACGGAGCGCCTCGAGGTCCATGTCGCTCTGGTTGCGGTAGGGGTTGGAGATGAAGGGCAGCAGCTTGGTGGGGCTTAAGGGGCGCGGGATGCGCTCCGTCTCAGGGTTCTCGGGTGCAGGGGTGCCGTTCGTGCCTTGGTCGGTGTCTGAGTCGCCGTTAGGGCGCTCCATGTAGGGGTTGTCCAGTTGCGGCGAATGGGGTTGCTGTCCTGCGGCGATCACAGGCTTACCGTACACTAGAGAAAGGGGGGGGGGGGGGGAACAAAAAATTAAGGAAAAAAAAGTGACATTTTCTTAATTTCACTTAAACACTAATGCACTTGATTAAAAAAAATTCTCACTCACTGCTAACAAAGTTGGAGCGGTTCTGTGAGCGGTTCAGTGCGCCCTGCACATTTTGAGGCAAGCCCTTTCCTGCTGCTGCTTGCTTCGTATACATGGAGTAGATGGAGCTGGCTGCCACCATCTGAGGTTTCTGCATAGGCGGATCCTTAGGCTCCGGAGTGAAAGGTCGGACGGTGGCAGCCGGTGGGGTTTCCTGCTTGGATGGCAGGGGTAGCGTGTTACTCTGAGCTGCAGGAAGAGGTGTGCGCTGCTGCTGCTGCTGGCTGCTCACTTTGCCCTTGCCGGGGAAGGTGCCTGCGCCTGGGAACGGCAGATTGACCTGTCTGGGTTTGCTTGGCACGGGAGGGGGCACTTTAACTGGGATTTTCGCAGCATTCTGCAAAAAAGGAAAAAAGGAAAAAAGTTTGAGAGATAAAAATACAAGGCTCTATTACAGCTTATGTTGAGCTTTCCCCACTCGGCTAACCTGGCCGTCCCTCGCAAGGTCGTCGCTGCTCTGGTTCTTGCGTAAGGAGGTTGTCGACGGCTTGGTGGAGTCGAACATGGAGACGGGACGCGTCTTCCGGTCCTGCTGTCCTCTTTTCAACACATCTGTGTCGTCTGGAGCTGTAGGAGAAAAATCAAGAATCAGGCAGAAATCAGTGGAGCTGCTTGGCGACGTCTATCTCAGGCCGTTAATACAAGCAATGAACATTAACAAAAATAATACTTTGTTTTTGTTTTGTTCAGGTTTTAATTTTAATGAAGATGAATGATTAGTGTCTGTCTACACCAATTAATAGGCACAAGTGTCCTTATTTTATTGACAAAATAAATAAACTCTTAAAATGACTATTTAAGCTTTAAAGCTACAGATTGCTTTTCTATTGAGAGAAATAACAGTCGCCACGTTTTATTAAGTGTTATTAAAAGAGCGAGTGTGGTCACCTTGCTCTGCTGGCACTTGGCTTGGCAGTCGTGGTAAAGTGGACGAGGCATGGCTGCTGTTGGAGTCTGGAGTGGGTGAGCTCCAGTCAGACACGTTCAGCACCTTGGATGACGGCAGCCCTGGGGAAGATAGAGTTACTCAATTAATTTGACGAGCGATACTCCTTTCATCACGATGATTTGATATGATCATGTACAACCACCAGCGGGTTTTCGGATGCACTTTCTGGAACAATTCATCAGACGAGGCGAGAGTTAATCAGAGAGCTATAATTAAACCGTTGTCTAACAAGGTGTTAGACCGGATGGTGAGTGTACAGAAACGGATCGCGTTCCAAGTCTGAAAAGACGACAGGCTAATTCTCACACGGCGGCAAAAAATAAAAAAAAAAAGGTTCAAAACCTTAAACAAGAATTACTTCCGTTTCATTACAAGAACATTTCTCCATCATGCAAACACACACACACACCAACAAGCCAGCACTGCAAAACATCTGTGTACCTTTTCTCTTGGCCCGCAGGTCTTTCAGCGGCTTAAGCAAGAACATTTGTTCTATACAAAAAAAAAACCAAGAAAGAAAGCAAACAAATACTGAACATGGCAGTTAATGGGATCCAGCATGTGAAGGTCACACCAAGACACGAACACAGAGCTAGCTTTAAGAAACAAATCATACTGGTGTTGAAATGAATGCTTTCATAACGTCAGACACAACACACAAAACACTTTTTTTCGTTTTATAAAGTGTAGTGTAATTGATTTTCAATAATCAGGTGCCACAGGACTGGATTATTAAATTCCACGGTGGATTATTTTGACAAAAATCTATAAATGTAACACTTTCATTATTAACATTACGTTAGCAATTAACGTAGAAGCAATGGAGTGCATTCTTTTCTTATTTTCTCCCAGTGGGAGGGGCCTCTCTCTCGTCAATCAATTTGACTCTAACCAGACATGAGCGATCTGTGTATGATCAAACTGGCGCCTTTAATATAGCACTTTCTCTCCGAGTGTGTTCAGCTGCTCTGGAAATGTTGCACAGAAAACACAGTCACTTGTCCTGTTTAGAACAAGAACTGAACTGGACGTGTTCGGCACGGCATCACTGCACACACACACACACACACAAACGACCAGCGGTGGCTACCTTCCGAGCTGAGAAAGACATCGGAGGCGTCCTGCAGGCGCGTTACACAAGCCATCCTAGAACTCTCCTCCCCTGTGGCAAACGCAAACTAACCTGTTTGTTTCAGCCTCCTAATGTTCACAGACTACAAGGTGAAGGACACCCGTGTGCTGTACCTGTGCCGGGTTTGGACGTCGTGCCGGCGCTCTTGTCCTGAGGTGGGAGTGTGGCTGTGCCATCGGGGTAGGTGGGCTTCAGCAGATCGTGCCGCGCTGGACCGCGGGGCATGGTGGACGACTGGATGTACGGCCCCACCGCGGCCACACGAGACTGACCGCCTGATTGAGGGGGCTGGCCATCAGGAGGGACCTGAAGAGGAAAAAAAATGGCAACGATTAATATCAAGCTGTCCCTTTAAAAAAAAAAAACAACAACAACAGATTTTTACCATATTATGTCCTCGGTTTACCCTTGCACAGCACTACAAATGTAGCATTCATGACAAAAAATTCACAGATGTACAAAATTAGGTAAAATTACAAGACACAATGATAACAGAAACATAAAAAAATAGACAGAATGACAGGGTTATTAAAATAAACAAAAAAAAAATAAAAAATAAAAAAACAAAGAAAGGAAATGTATGTGTTTGCAAAATAAAGCAAGACATTTTATAATACAGGATTTTTAAAAAAAATATTGTAAAATATTTAATCTTGGACTTCGAATAATTAATGCTTGGGCTGTTGCTATAGATTTTGTTAAAGAATTGACAAAGTGTTTTATGTCAACTGAGGCCATGTGTGTAATCACTAACTGTGTATGATCCTTTCTGTTGTCTATGTGATTTGCTTATCATTTATTTTGTCCCCCCTCCTTTTTTTGTTCACTCAAACTTCTAAACCATTGCATTTGTTTGTTTGCCTTCATAACTGAATATTCAATAAAAAACTATGAGCAAATATACAAATATTGTAAAAGATCGATATTCACTTTGCACTTCCACAATAATTAAAAATTTTTGTCCATGTTAATAAATGTTAAATCTGGTTAATTACTGATCATCAGCTTGAAATACTACTGCTGCACAAAAATGGCATTAACAGCCTTATATTTAATAGATGAGTACAAAAAAAAGGTGTTTAAAGGGGAAAAAAACCCTCGAAATACAATGCACCAGCCCTAAAACTGATGTCTAAAACACCTGCCAAGATTCACATTTCACCCTCTAACAAACCGAAAAGCTTCTCCAAAACCATTTATGCAACTGAAAATAAATAGCACTTATCACAAGATGTGTCATAAAACAAGCCATCTAAATTAAAACATCTCATCAATCCGCTATTAAATGAGGATGAACCAATTAACAAATGTCTAAAATAGTGTTTTTTGTTTTTTTTGTTTTTTTTTTCTTTTACCTTGGGTTGGGTATCTTTTGAAGCCTTTTCCTTAAGCGGGAAGCCATTCTTAAGAAAAACAAGAACACAACAACTTCAGCACATTTAAAAAGAGAGGGAGTACACTGTTGTCTCGTTGTTAGAGGAAGGAGACCCCCGTTCGTCCAAGCGCCAGGATGAGAGTGAAAATCGTTTTAGTCTGACAGGGATGAGAAGGGAAGGGGAGGAGAGGGAAAAAAAAAAAAAAAAAAAAAAAACAGAAAGAGCCCACCAAATCCTGGACCGTGGTGCGTTTCAGGGCAAGACATTTCCAAGACGCTTCTTGGCAGGGAGGAAAAGACTCGAACGTCATCCCTTTGTGTTAGTTTCGTTAATATTCTGTGCAGCCTCTGCTAAAACCGAGCGTGTTGCTTCATCGCAGTAGAGAAAAGCCACATACGTAAGCTCTGTATTTTTTAACCCCGTTTTAAATTGTTAGGAATCTGAGGCAGGAAAAGTAGGGTGTATTAGTAGTAAAGACTTTGTTGAAGAAATGCACATGGCACCACAAACACCACCAAAACACCACAGAAAAAAGGCCTTTTTAACGGTTTGTTAAAAAAAAAAAAAATAATTCAAGCAAAGAACAAGATTAAATTCAAAGAACAAAAAAGTATTTCTGTTGCTTGCATCCACCAGGGGGCGCTTTGTAAAATGCACAGATAATGACTTGAGGACTCCACATTTATTTATTATTTTTTTGAATAACATCAACACCTCCACTAATAGTAATAAGAGAGGAAAAAATGTACCTAGAATAAAATATCCCCCCACACATGCGTGCTTCATAATGACGTACCAGTTGTTCACTTCAATTCCACTTTCCTTCTATCTAATACAAATAAATAATTAACAAAAAAAATGTTCAACACACTGTTGACTCAGTGTTTCAGCCTGTATCCCTGCTGTAGCTGCGTGTGCTCTGACCTTGTTCAAAACTCAAACATGAATCGACACTGTGCGTGTGTGTGAGAGAGAAAATCTCACTGGATTATAACACAAAGCCCGAGCTGTGCATGTTTATAATACCCTGACTGACGGTGCATTTATTTGCACACTATATTTACTAAGCGGTGTCCCAGGCTGACACCTGACATGTCGTGACACGAGGCAGACTATCAGCCGATCGGATTGCGTCACTGAGACATTTCTCGTCCTGTCGTATCTCTACAGAGGAGGGCTGGCGTTGTGCTTGAGCCGACGGGAATGAAAACACAGAAATAGATGCTCTGTGTGAGGACGGCCTGCAGCGTCAAATGGGAAGTAGATGATTATGTGTGTGTGTGTAGTGTGGACGTTCTGTCCTTTCCACTCCCCCTTGTTTCTGAAAGTCACAACGTGCACCTCTTTATGGTTCTGCATCCGGATACCAACACAGACTGTTCAGCAACTCGTCTGAATTAAAGCGTTTATCCAAAAATAATGAAAGGACATAAGGGAGGTAACTCATCTGGTATTACGACACAGCTTCCTATCTTGCTTGCGTAATGTGTTCTGGATACACTGTAAAGTCTTCCTCGTCCTGGTGGTACGAGTCAGAGTGTCATCAGACTGGCTGATAAAATAGTTCCAACCTTGATTTTACACCCTTTTTTTTGTGTGCATGTTTTTTTTTTCCCCCCGTGTGTGTACATAACATCTATCCCAAGTGACCTGTCGTGGAGGAGGGAGTGTGATCACGTTTGCACTCACAGGAAGATTCTCTTTCTGCTGCAGCGCTGCTTTCTTCTTCCACAGGCGATCACGGAGCTCGCTGACTCGCTTGTCCATGGCGGCCACCTCCTGGTTCTTCTTGTTCAGGTTCTCCCTCTGCTGCTGCAGCTTGGAGTTCTGCTCCTGGTTCATGTTGTTCCTTAACTGATTTGGAGAAGGAGCAGGAGGAAGAGGAGAAGGGGAAAAAATGTTAAAACTAAAGAAATAAATAAGAGAAAAAAACCCTTTTAACTAACAGATTTGTGACAGAATTGGGTTTGCTTTATGGTTCCGTCAAGGGCAATTTGCTGGAACGCTGTTGGCACCACCGCTATATTCATCGCAGGAGTCAGTTTTTGTTATTTAAATCTAATTAAAATTAGATAAGATGTTAAATATAAATGTTTTGAATTTGAAAAACTTTAAAACTAAATTTGGATTTACTTGTTTAAAAACTTGAAAAAAATGTCAACAGAATGAAACAGGTTCCTCATAGGAGTAAAAGAATTGCAGTCAAATAAAATACGTTCGATGAACACTGGTGAATTTTCTCTTGATAGTAAAAATTTGTGTCCTATTCTGTGTCTTGTATAAGTGACTTGATCCCAGCTTCCCAGATTATTGAAAAGAAATATACTGTTTGTTCCAACATCGGAGTTTATTTTCGTGTAGTTTGCCATTAAGACATTTTCGATGTATACATTTAAAATTGTTTTCAAATCTGTGAAAGTGTAAAGCATTTGATTGGTTTTTTTGGGATAATGCTTGGCACTACTTGTCCTTATCATGACTGATCTCCACTGTCAGGGGGAACACTTCTACCCTGGTCAATGTCATCTCCTTCTCCATCTACAGTGTGTGAGGGCTCACTAAAAGCCTTGCTGAGGATAAAATTGCAACTGCCTTCACACATTTCAGACAGATTTTACAGCACATTTGTAGCCATTTGTTAAAAGTTAATCTGTAATCTACGTACACGTGAGGATCAGCGCACAGATCAGCATTATCAGGATGTTTAACAAACACAAGCCCAGACGTGTAACCTGATGACAGACAGCTGAATGGTGATCCTGTTTGCACTGCCTCATTACATTATTTAATAAAAAACACTTTTTTTTACTAGATGTCTGTCAGCTGATCAAACAGCACTATTTCAGGAGTCTTATTTTAAGCGTTTCTTGTTGTCTTGCGGTTCTATACAATTAGCTTTTTCTCAAATCAATCATCATCATTTTAGCGTCTTGCAACAGCTGGAAGTACCCGTACAAAGCCACTAACACCACTTATTATATAAAGTGTGACTGATGTCTTGGATCCTGACCTGCAGCTCCCTGTAGAGGCGATCGAGCTCGGCCACGGCGCTCTGATTATCGTTTAGAGCGTCCATCTTGCCGCTCTTCAGCATCTCCATCTGCCTGCTGAGCTCCTCGACTTTAGACACCGCCACCACCAGCTCACGCTGCTTTTGCTGGAACAGATTGTTCATTTGCTCGATCTCCTCCACTGCAAACAAGAAAACACACTTCAGAAATCTATGGGACTAAACAGATAGATAGATAATAATAAAAAGTATAAATAGGTGTAAAAAATGAGGATCAACAGTATTGTGGCAAATTGAGATTAAACGTTCCATAACAGCTGAGTAATAAATGCGTACCCAGTTTTCCGTTGCTGATGCGCTTCTGCTCCACCTGGCCCTTGAGGGCACGCACTTTCTTGAGCCGAGCCTCTTGCTTCTCCACGTTCTCCCTGAGACGCTGCAGCTTCTCCTGTTCGGATGCCTGCTGCTGCTTCATCTGATCTTGCTGCTGCAGGTAGCGAAGGCGCTGCTCCTATACGCCAGAGATAAGAACACGCTGGAATATTATAATGAACACGCATTCTGAGATGTATCAACGGGACCCTTTTTTTTTTTTTTTTAATACATGCTTATTTAGGGCCCAAGCACTATGACATCAGCCATAGTCATCATAGTGTGTGAGAGCCCTCTTGTTCTTCGAAGAATTTATTTTTTAATTTTTTAAATCTACTCAACAAGAAGTCAGTTATTTTGTGTTGTTTATGAAACACTCCCAATGGATTTTGATAAACTCCTCCTAGGGAATTTATGTGATTGCCAACAAGCCGGGTCTATGCAATCTCAATACGTCGAGGATGCAAAATTGCGGAGAGATTTTTAATAGCTCGAATGGGTCAGCCGTGACGACGCTTTAAACTTATGCCGAAAAGTGGTTAATGACTGAGTGCTTGGGCCCGCTCATCGTTGCTTGCAACTAAATTTGTCTTTACCTTAGAGGCAAGGAGTTGCTGCTGTGCATCGATTTGTTGCTGCTGTCGGGTCGCCATCTCCTGCAGCTCAGCCAGAGTCATGTCCATGCGTGGAGCGGCCACCTGCAAGACACCAAAACTCAACGTCTTGCGCATGACACGTGTCTCACAAAGCTCGAGTTTCAGGGAAAGAATTCACAAAAGCGGTAAAACTCGTTTTTCTTTCCATAACACTGCACAAGCAAACACTGTTATCAACAAAAACTTGCAAGCTTAGATAAGTTCTCTCATTATTTCGCAAGAAGTAAAAAGCCTTTTCAGTCATCGCCTCACCCCATTCTCCATCCGTCTATCTGGGGGTCCTTTAACACCGTTCCTCCTCGGTTCCATGCTCCTGGCATTTCCTGTAAAATGTTCAGGTAATACGTTAATTATAATGACATATGACACAACACGCTTTTGTCTGTTCGAAAATGAGGACAAAAACACGCTAGCGTGATCAACGGGCTGTGTAGAAATGAATAGAACAGGGGGAAAAAAAGAACCACTGTCAATAGACGGATTGAAGCAGGGGGTCACATGCAGGTTAGAAAAACAGTCAGCTTAAAATTAGCATCGCTAAAACAAAGGACGCTGTGTAGTCCTGTGACTGGCGATGAGCCACACATTAAGCATGGTTCCCTGAACAAGAAGTCACAGTCACTGCTCATAAAGGGACATAATGTCACAGGGCCGAGAAGTTCAATCATCCTCTGTTCCGCGTTCAGGAACGGGCATTTACATAACGCTTACAGGCTACGTTTACAGGCTACGCTTACAGGCTACGTTTGGCTTGATGGCTTTAAATGAGTTACAGCAGGACTGAGAAAAGATTATGCAACACACCTCAAGCCAAATCAGTGTTAAATAACTGAAGAGAGAAAAAAGGGCTTATGTGATTCATCCAAAAGAATCAAATCATTTCCTCAGGAATTTAAATGATCTGATTTTAAACACCTGGTTTTCAAGGGAACATCATCTTAAAGTAGATCTATGTTTTTTTTTCTTGGTTTTTTTCCCCACACATTCTTGTCAAACATTCTAATTAAAAACTGAGAAGCAGTTTTGTAACTTCTCAGGGCATCCGTGTACTCGTCTGTTTCCTTGATGAGGAAAGTTATTAGGCGCTTTCTTTCAAGTCACTCATGCTTACCCGCTTCAGCTGAGATCACAGAGCTGTGATAAACCTGGCTCGGATCACAGTAACCTTATAATGCTGCAGCCATCTGATATCACACACTGATAAAAGCTAATCTCAGCACTTATCACACTGTAATAAACTAATCAGACTAAACTCACCCCATATCACACAGTAATAAACCTATCACAATAAATTCACCCCATATCGCGCAGTAATACACTAATCACATTAAATTCACCCCATAACATTCTAATTACTCTTACCTCACCCCATATTTGTTTAGAGGGTTTAGATTATTATGGAGTGAGTTTAGCGGGATTATATAAATTCCCCCCATATCACACTGTAATAAACCAATTACACTAAATTCATCCTATAACAAACTAATAATCTAGACTGACCCATTGTCGCACTGTAATACCCTAAATATATTACTCATCCCAATTCACACAGTAATACACCCATCATGCTAGACTCACCCCATAATAATCTAATCCCGCTAAACTCACCCCATAATAATCTAATCCTAATAGAGCCATCCCATGATAACCTAATCCCGCTAAACTCAACCCATGATAACCTAATCCCGCTAAACTCAACCCATAACAATCTGATCCCGGCTAAACTCACCCCATAATAATCTAATCCCGCTAAACTCACCCCATAATAATCTAATCCCGCTAAACTCACCCCATAATAATCTAATCCCACTAAACTCACCCCATAATAATCTAATCCCGCTAAACTCACCCCATAATAATCTAATCCCGCTAAACTCACCCCAAATCGCACCGTAATACACTAATCACATAACATTTACCCCATGACACTATAATAAACTAATCAAATTACACTGGTTCTCAGCCATGCTGATCTCATCGTGCTAACCTTCCTTAGTTGCACTGAATGCTTGAATAATCACCAAACTACACTCACCCACCTAGCTCCATTGCTACTCTTCTTTCGTGATAAACTCACCTGGCTCTCGGCCGGGAGTTCTGTCGTGGCGCAGGAAGAAGCGAACCTCTGATCTGCGTGAGCCCCAGCGCTGCAGTAGCTCCAGCATCCTCTCGCCCTCGCCTACAGCTCGCTCTGCATGCGCGCATGCACACACAGACAGAGAGAGAGAGAGAGAGAGAGAGAGAGAGAGAGTCAGGTCAGCTCATGCCAATAACCTCGCAGGCAAGGACAGCAGTGACTGAGTGCTGACACACGCTGCAGGCACAAGGTCTGTACAGAACTGCTGATAAGACACAAATGCTGCACCATTGAGGTTGGAAAAAAAAAGGGGAAAAAAAAGAGAATCACATTTTTCCCCCATGGAAATTGAGATAAACGATTCCCCTCATACCATTCTTCTTCTTTTTTTCTTCTCCCAACCAAAACATTTACTGCACTCAAGTAAAAAACACGTGCTGTCAGCACAGGACTTTCGAGGAGAAAAAAAATGTATGAAATAAAAACGATCATTTTAGAACCCTTAAACTTAACAATAATCAATAAAAGCTATTTTTTTATTTTCATGATTGGAAAAAAAAAAAAAAAAATGGAGTGTGAGAATCATGATCTCAATTCCCTGGGGGGGTTAAAAAAAAAAAAAAAAAAAAAAAAAAAAAACCTTTTCGGACTACTACGGCACTTCATCATGCATTAGTTTACATCATTATTTTCATGTAAAATTCCCCATATTCTAAAAGTATGTCATAATGGTATTTGTATGACCCATTTAAATGCATGTGCCCACTGTCTTTCTGGTGCCCCCGGGTGGCGATGGCACAGGTGCTTGGGCCCGCTCATCGTTGCTTGCAACTATATTTATTTCTAACAAAAAAAAATTTGTGTCTGGTCTGGGATCAGTATGGAAAATCTCAACCATGAGTGTTTGCGTTTCCTGTTTGGGTCAGCTCATGTTTCAGATGAAATAACTTGGCTGCATTTTGAGCAAGTTTAAATTAAAACATCATAAGTAAAGGTCACAAACTATGTGTAAACACACTGATCTTATCAGGTACTTTACTAAAAGACAGAAAGTGAATGTGCGTACAGTGTGTGTGTGTTTCTGTTTTGAATTCATTACATTCTACTATAACTGTACACTCGCTAGCGGGAAACTACTTCCTGTCTTGTAAGAAACACACCTGATGAGTATCCACATGAATGCTGTAGAACTGCTTGAGCTCGACCGACTGCCATTCCACATACCGGTGAGTCATGAACTCAAGCCGGGTTCGATGCCGGCATGAAGGATGTTATTGTTCAAAAATGTAAACCTCGCTCGGGTCTCTATGTATACACGATTGTACGCATATAGTCACCCAGCCTGTTGGTGACATCACCCGCGCTGTTAAACACTCGAGGCCTCGAGCAGTACTCGAACTGAAACGTTCAAAGGCGCTGAGAGTGCTCGAAGGCACGTAACCGTGGCAACAGACCACAGCACAAAAAAAAAGCCCTTAAGAGCTGAACACGCTGTGTCAAGCTCTATACTGCTTCATTTTTTATTTTTTTTATTTGAACACCTGCTTTACGTAAGACCTCACGGGAATTCTCGCCGCATGTAGTTTGTTATTCAAACAAACGTCACACACCTTGAAGAACAAACTTCGAGAACAGGGACGTGGCCCTTATTTAGATTACGTAAAAATGCTACGCGGTGATTCTATTAACATAATTCTTTTATAAAAATAAATAATAATAAATATATATTTTTTAAAACTATTAATTAATGAAAAAACGCTGCCTGTGCACTCTATGTTGATGAAACGTTCTTCTCCGGCCTCGTCGTGTGTGAGGATGAGGCTTCTCTTACCTGATCCTCTCCACATCTCAGCTAAGTGGCAGTCCATCTCTCCTGGCTCCTTGCAGAGCTCCACCACATCGCGGCACACCGTCTCCGGGGTTATGGGCACCTCTGTGAAGTGCTGGTCGTTGTTGCTGAGGTACACGGTCAAGAACATCTGCAGAGAGAGATTGAGAAAAGCGATCGAGTGCTTGCTTATGGAATGTTATCACACGTACACACACACCAACAGAATGTTTTTGGCTCTTGTGCGACAAGTAACCCCTCTAATGACACTTGCTTTTGCCTCCTTTTGAGGATTTCGCAGAAATGTGATGTTGTGTTCTTGTTCAAGCTTTTTAACTTTTCCCTCACGGAGGCCGTTGTTGCAGTACAGTTAACTAAAGAACAGTCACTACACTTGGACACGAAATTTTTTTTAAATTACGCTTTACGCACACACACACCCGGTCACAATGCTTTAGTAAACAGTACACTTGCGTATGGATGTTGACTGACGAGTGACGTACACGCACTGAGACTGAGCATAGGAGACGAATACCCATAATCCCGAAGCACGAGAGAGAGAGAGAGAGAGAGAGAGAACCACCATTGGCTCAGTTGTGATGTACTACTTGTTTTGCAGAACTTCGCTCATTTATAGAGATAAAATTTGTTAAATCTTGCAAAACACTTACAAACTAAGTTACTCGCAATCCAAGGTTTTACTGTAAGTCATGTAGAAAGAATTTATTATTAATTTTAAAATGTGTAAATTGTAATGCTGACGGAATATAGGAATCATGTCGCAAAAATGTCAAGTAAAGAAAGTGTGTATTATCATTATTAGTCACAGACAACCATAAAAACATGTAAACCATTGAAATATGTGCTTATATGACTTGTTTTTTTACATTGAGTAATGTTTGTACAGCTGGTTAAAATGAAATAAAATTCAGTTCATCATATCGCCCATGTTGTGCTGAAAAAAACCCACATAATGTGTGTGTTTTTACAAATATACAGTATATATACATACACATATTCCCATGCACCAGTAGGCACGAACCTATCAGTTCCTTGACGAGAGGAGATGGAGAGGGAGAGAGCGGTGTAATTACAGTAAATGGAAGCTGTGCTGCTATAATCACTCAGCACTAACTTAATGATCCACTGACTCCGCGCTGGAGGGGAAAGAAAGAAAAAAGAAGAAAAGGAAAAAAAAAGTTGGCGTGGGGATGGATGTGACCTTTCTTCAGTGCCAGCGAAGTGAAATATCACCTGTGCGGCGTGCGAGTGAGGGCAGAGACAAAACGCCTGTAGGTGAAAGACTAATGAGTAGGTTTTATCTGCTGCGCTGTTGAATGGGTGTTAGTATTGTTTTTTTGTTTAGTATTTCATTGACTTTTTTTTTTTTATCCTGATCAGGGGTGGGACGGATCTGGAGATCTCTGGGTATGCGGCAGGAAATTCATCAAGGTGAATACGTATCACGTGACGGAGCAAGGATTCCTCGACCCCGTGCGCGTACTGTAATTTGATTACCGTCTGCGTACAGGCTGTGAGCCAAGAATCAGCTAACCCGTTTTTCATTCTCGGGTAATTGCCTTATCTTTGAGGCACTGCAGGAGGTTAAAAGGCGCCGTCCGGCTGTGTGTCCACCATCCAGGTGAGAGCGAGGAGTAGGTGGAAGATTCTCAGCACGAGAACGTTGCAGCCCTGGCCACGGCTGTCATATGACACTACGCAGGGTTTCACTCCTTTTTCTCCCTTACTTATGTATTTTACTGTACTGAGCGGAAGGTTGGTCAGGGGTCCAAATACTTTTGAGCTTAGCATTAGTGTACTTGTGATGAGTCGATGTGTGGTCCGTCAGGCATGGATTCAGAGACGCATAAACACAAGTGGGTCAATTGCTGGAGGACAGGATGTTTGAGTCACTCCCAGAGATTAAACAGACAACAAGAGATACTGGGAGCCTTGTGTTAAACACACACACATACAGAGAGGACACAGACTCTGGGAACAGCACCCTGGCCTAAAGTGAGAGCTCTTTTTTTCTCTGGAAAAGACCTGCTGAAAACAATTAAACCACCACTTTTCATAAAAGACTCCACGATAAAAATAAAAACCTAAAACAATGCGTGCAGTCACCAGTCAGCATCTTTAACAAGCGTTTCATTATCGTAGATCTGATTTCGCTGCCACACTCAATCTCTCTTTATAGCTCTCTGGATCAAACTTTATTAGGGTTTGATCGCATCAGCTCAGAGAACTGACACGTACACGTGTAGCCAGGAGGGGAGAAAGAAAAAAAAGAAAAGCAAAATCTCAACATGAACAGAACGCAGAGGGTGAGGCGATAGAATAATTAGCTGACGTGTTGAATCGATGGGACTCTGCAAACTTTATTTAAGCGTGCGGCGTGAAACGGGGCTCAGAGGAGCTGTTCGGGCTCGAGCTGAAAGTGCTGAATAATCGGACGATTCGGGTCATAAACTTCCAATTAAACCAAAAAAACAAGACAGTCTCTAGGCCAAACATTAATGACTAACAATTTAAAACAAAACAACTGCAACAACGATGAAGCTCATTTTATCCGAGTGTTAACGCTCGAATCCTGGCCATGAGAGAAAACGTCCAGACGTCCATCACCTCTAGCTGTACAAGATGCTATTTCGACAAACATGTCAGTCAGGAAATAAACATAAAAAAATCTTTTTTTTTGAGCTTCAGTGTAAATCATGTGACGCCACCACACTATTTCAATAGGGAAATTATTACAAAAGACGACGCACGTCAGGAGACGACGTCTCGTGAAACGGGAGTGCCGCTTATCAGGGTGCAGCAGGAGGCCTCTCGGCTCTGCTGTGTTTCGGTGACAGGAACGGTTTGTCGAGCCACTTTTGTGTCACGCTGAAACGTGGCGCACAATCGTGTGAGTTCAGGCGTGCTCTTTTGTGATGGGTTACGAGTGAAGGTGAACAAAGAGCCATCTGGTCGCACTGACACACTCAGACCAGACACATCTGGAGCGATGTACAAGGCGACAAGTAAACCGTTTATTAGTGCGCTAATATCTAGATACACCGTATATACAACTTATATCAGACCAGAGACAGACACAGTTGCCTATATATTCATGTATGTGTTTTTTCCCCAGTAAAAAATAAATTAATAAATTATCGACTACGATATCCTGTAGTTTCACGATTAAACTCTAACATCATAAGAACTAATACAAATCCATCAGACGATATTAGACCACACGTAAAGAGGAACTGTGCTCGATATCACTCTGCTAGAGGAAGTAATGCATCCCTCAGGACAAAGGACAGAAAAGACAAAAAAAAAAAAACCTGGCACAGGTTCAAGCTCATCACCACGTCCTCTCATAATATTGACTGTCCCGGATTTATCTCCGGCACACAACAAGCGATCACCGCTTCTCATCTCAAAGCAGAACAAAACACTGATTACACAGCGGGCGATGTAGACGCAGCGTTGAGCTCACAAGCAACTCGATGGGATTGATTAGAGTTCTCATGGGTGCAACAAAAACCTGAAAAGGTCCAATATTCGTGTTTTTTTTCCCCCTTTTAAATCCTATATTGTACAGAGACACCTGGGAGATAAAGAGTAACGAGCCTTGAACTGCGGCATGAGTAATCAAAGCAGCTGAAAAACTGCGTTCGCTTGTTTGTGATTGGACAAGCATCTCGGTCGTTTTATAGGCGAAATTTTGGATGTTGTGTAAAAAAAATTATTAATTAAAAACAGTCATAATTCACTATCCCAAGTCGGGTTTTCCTCTACGGTTGCTTTGTGTTCTCTCTTCAGTACTAAAAAAAATGTATATAGTATTATATTTCATATGGAAATTTAGCTCAATTGACGTTAATATTTATGTAACAAACATAGTAAATTATATTGTTCTTAATAGTTTAACGTTAAAACGCATAAAAGTATATATTGCCACGGGAAAAAAGGCATAAAAAAAATGCACAAGATATCTGCGGTTTCTGCGAACAATTATTAGTTTTCAGTTCTAAAGGAAAAAAAATCTGTGAACGCTCTGAACCGCGATTTTGCGAGGCTGATCGTATTCTAAATCCTTGTGAACATGGTGGGTCACAAATGGCGAAGTGGGAATCCGCTCATACTTGGGTACGTTTGTGTATTTACGACATAGTATTTGTGAGAAGAGGAGAACAAGAAAGTTAACTTTCGCTCCCTGTCTATACCTGATATTTTGGGAAACATGCCAAGAGATGTGTAGGTCAGAGGATGATCTACTAAACAGCGATCTACTTCCGTTCTCGGGTACGATCGCTTCCATATCTGATTCAATCCGTGCCCGAAGCGCGGAACGATTGTGTTCTCACTGAACGAAAGTTAACCAGACTTTGGGGTCGAGTGTTCTCAGAACCGATACTAATGTGAAACGTTGGTAAATTGCACTGGAATTAAACGAGTAATTCACTTATTGTATTTAACAGAAGACCGATCAAGATACAGATTATCTAACACACAAGCAAGAGCAGCAAGGGCTTTAAGCACAGATTTCCTTTTTTACGAGTTAAAATGGTTGCAACACAGTTTTGGTTACTAGCAAACAAACTTACATAAACATGCTTCCAGTTCAGGCTTTAAAGGGGTCATGCGGTCCTACATGCACTTTTTCAAGCTGTTTAGACTGAAATGTGTGTTAGGAGTGTGTGTACACAACCACTCTACAATGATAAAGAGCTGTCCAGTGATTTTCTTTTCATTTATTAAAATAAGATGCCCCTTCTGAAATCAGGCCAATCTCAAATGACTGTCGGTGTGACGCCACACCGACAGAGGAAGCTCCTACTATAGTTGATTGACACTGGTGTTTTAGCAAATACCCGCCCGAGTGAGAAGAAAGCTGTCTGCCACTGTTTCGACGCTGGAGCAAAATGTCACCTAAGCGAGTGTGGTGTACAGTTGTTGGGTGTAATGGCGAACACAGCAGTTGTCATTCACTACCGACATCTGAGCCGCTGAGGACGCAGTGGCTGAATTTTGTTTTTGAAGCTAACGTCCCCGCC